>CATIWQ010228688.1:0-10430 GCA_949673415.1 Euphorbia schlechtendalii | reverse complement strand
CAAAGTCTGCAACAGCTCCGGAGAGGTAGGCGAAATTGGCCGAACTCCGTCATCAAATATTGTGTTATTTTTCCACTATTATTTTTTCGCATTCCATTAAATCTGGTAGTACGGGAATTACCGCGTTTATTCCCCAACAGTAATACCTCTCCAGCAGCCGCAAACCTCGAACTTCTTACTCGAAGTAAACCTCGATAACAAAGACTTCAAGAGAGATTACAATCTGAAATTCTAGCAAAAAAGTCTTCAATAATATTAAGGAGAGCCTTAACATTGATGTCCCAAGGAGGATGCCTCTAGTGGACATATTTCGGGTTTCGGACTCCGAGAATTCTAAGGACAATGATATGGATAGTATTCATTCGGAAAGTAAGGATGATGACGGCAACGGGGATGAGGATTCTTTGGCTGTGAATGAAGTGGATTCTGACGTGGACCACTGTAATCTTGAGGAGGTTGCCAATCCAAACGGGATCAATTTGGTGGTTCACTTGTGAGAGGGAAAAAATGCAGGGGCAGCCTCTTCTACAAAGAAATCCTGGGCGAACTTAACCGAAAGGGTGGAAGCGGGAGAGTGTAAAATTGCTACGCAAGAGGAATACTATTGGGAAATTAAAGTCTCCATCACGTATCTTGCGACAGCCTTCTAGAAGGTACACTTAATGATAGTTCTTTTTTGGAACTGTAGGGGTATTAATAACGTGGATACTTGACTATTTCTTAAGAATTTAGTAATGTAATGTAAGCTCATTATTGTTTGTTTAGTTAAACCCATGGTTGATTTTAATAGAGTTACCCCGAATTTATAGAAAAGTTTAGGGTTGAGTTTGATTGGTTCGAATGATAAACCAATTTCGATGATGTGGGTTTTTAAATCTAATCGCTGTGATTGGGGAGTAGATATTACTTCATCTACGAATTAGCTTATTGAAGTTCGTTTGAGCAGAAATATGATGGTTATTAATTTCGGTTTGGTTTATGGTAGTACGAACATAAATCACCGTTTGAATTTGTATAATAGCATCCAATTAGGGGCTGCCACTGGAAGAGTTTTGCTAGGGGATTTTTATGCGGCTTTGGGCAGCCATGAAAAGCTGGGGAATGCTCTGAATGTGAGATCATGTTAGAACTTTAGAGATTTCATTGATGATTCGCGTTTGATAGATGTTACGTCAGTGGGCCCTATTTTCACTTGGACTAATAACAGAATGGTGGAGGAAAGAGTTGAATCTCATTTGGATAGAGCTTTGGTAAGTGCTGATTTTTCTAATTTGCGCAATTCATATATCTGTACTGTTCTAGCTTGGCTTTGTTTAGACCATCATCCTTTACTTTTCAAAGCTAAATTCGACGGGTTAAGGATTTCAAGGTTCCGCTTCCAATCCATGTGGATTACCCACATTTCTCTTCGCTAGTTAATTAAAGATTTTTGGCATGGATCTTTTCCTTCTCTCCCATCGACCCAGCTACTCATGCTTAAACTTAAAATGCTACGACCACTGTTTAGGAATTGGAATCGAGAGTTTTTTTTGGCAATATGGACGCTAATGTCCACAACAGTGAGGCTGCCTTAATTGAGATTCAAAATCTAATTTCTTCGAATGGGCCTAATGAGGTTTTAATCTCGGAAGAGATGGCTGCATATTCACGTTTACAACTTCATATTAAACAACGAGAGATCTATTTCAAAGAGAAAAGTGGAGTGTGATGGCTTAAAGAGGGGGATAGAAACACAAACTTTTTTCACCGGGTTGCAAATGTTTGACGGGCGTCTTCGGGAATCAAAGCATTAATGGTAAATGATGTAATGACCATAGAAGTTGAACAAATTTCAGCCCACATCATTCATTATTACAACAGCCTTTTACAAGATGACAGATCCATATTGGTAGATGTACAGTTGGTTTAATTGGTGGTTCCTAATAGAGTTTCCATTGAGGAGAATGAGGTTTTAATGGCCGTACCAAGTGATGAGCTGATTAAGGAAACCGTTCTAAATATGGAGGTGACGAGTGCACCGGCCTTTATGGTTTCACGAGAATTTTCTTCTAAACATATTGGGATATTGTAGGGATTGATGTTTGCCGAGTTGTTAGTGACTTTTTTTAACTCGGGAGTGATGTTACCGGGGTTGAACTCTAGTTTGATGATTCTTATTCTGAAGAAAGATGGTGCGGATAAAGCAGAGGATTTTAGACCAATTGCGATGTCTAACTTTATCTTCAAAGTCATTACGAAAATAATTGCGAATCGCTTGAATGATATTGCAGCGAGGATTATTTCAAAAAATCAATTTGGTTTTCTAAAAGGCAGAAATATGCATGAATGTATTGCTATGGCCTCCGAGGGGATTAATGTTCTTAATCAAAAGAGCTTTGGTGGCAACGTGGCAATGAAAATTGACATTCGCAAGGCCTTTGATACTCTTGATTGGAAGTTCCTTCTTACGGTGCTTGAGTCATTTGGCTTTAATAGTACTTTCATCGGCTGGATTCGAAATATTCTAAGCTCGACTAGACTCTCATTCCTTACTCCACTTGGGCAGCGAGGTTTCTTTAAGTGCTCTACGGGTGTTCGGCAAGGAGGCCCGCTCTCCCCTTTAATTTTTTGCTTGGCTAAAGATTTCTTGAGTAGGCTAATTTGTCATTAGTTAACTCGGGTAACATCAACCGCATGCATTACACAATGGAAAATTATTTTCCCTCGTACATGTTGTATGCAGATGACATCCTTCTTTTCTGCAAGGCATCGGTGGAAAATATGATTGTTATTCGAGATGCGTTTAATCTTTATGGTGCCAACTCAGGATAATGGGTTAATTGGGACAAGTCATCGATTTTCTTCAGCGATCAATTACGGCCAACAAGGGCTGGAAATTTGGCAAGTTTCATGGGTATTCAGGTGGGAAATATTCCTTTCTCATACTTAGGGGTTCCCTTGTTTCGAGGGGCTCCAAAAGCCATTCATTTGAGACCGTTATACCATAAAATCTTGCAACATTTTGTGGGTTGGATTGGCTGCACCCTTTCTATAGCTGGTCGCATGACTTTGATTAAATCGGTGATTAATAGTTCACTTTTACATTCCTTCATGGTGTACAAATAACCGAGCTCGCTTATTAAGGGTATTGAGCATGTGGTACGTAACTTTCTTTGGAGCGGAAATGTTGAGAAAAGGAAATTAATAACAGCCCCTTGGAGTGTTTGCCAAAAATCAATCACAATGGGAGGCCTTGGAATGAAGAAATTTGAAAATATTAATACTTCTGTGCTTGCCAAATTAGCATGGGGGCTCATCAACAATTCCAGCATTTGGAATTCCTTGAGGCAAGCTTATGGACTCATTCGTAAAAACATAATATGGTTTGTTGGCAAAACTTCATACTTGAATTTTGGGAATTCCGAATGGATAACTCCAACGCTTGGGGAGACATTAAACTTTCCAATGGTGGATCGTGCCAAAAAGGTTGAGCTGATCTTGTGCTTCTTAATTAATGGCATTGGTCTGACCTTCCACATGATCTACCAACCTCGATACAACGACAAGTTAGGGAGGTGAAACTTTCAGGGGATTCGCTGGATATGGCTTATTGGAAGTCGGCACCTGATGGAATTTTCTCAGTTAAACTCTTCTACCAATGGTTACAAACTCCGAATAAAGGCTACCATTTTTTTAAAAAAATTTGGCATCCGACCATTGCACTGTCGCACGCTATTATTTTTTGGAGAGTGGCCACGGGATATATCTCGACCCATGATGGGCTAATTCACAAAGGAGTCAACATCGTTTCCATTTGCAGCCTTTGTAAACTTGACATAGAGGACAAGGAACATCTATTTATATCTTGGACTTTTATCCGTGCCTTGTAGATAACCCTTCAGTCTCTTTTCGGTAGAAATTTCGACATCAGCAGTGACATTGATAGCTCAATAAAAGCAACCTTCAAACACCACTTCAGCCACCAAATCCAAGTACTATGGAACTCAGGAGTGTTCAACGTCATTTAGCTCATATGGTCAGCGAGAAACGACTGCATTTTTTAGGATAAACATGCCAATATTCATCACTCTCTACAGCAGTTATGGGAAATCCTTCGTAGAATTGACAGCATGGGTGTTGGGTCGACCTAGAACTTGGTGGCTGAAGCTAGCATTCTACATAACCTCGGTACCACTCCCAGATATCATGCAACCCCGAGGATTATTGGTGTGAGATGGTTGCGGCCTCTTGAGGCCTGGTTGAAAGTTAACACGAATACTTCTATGGAAGGCACTCCAGGCCCATCAGGATGTGGTAGTATTTTTCGAGATGCTAATTGTAATTTTGTTTACAGTTTCTCCTTTTACAGGGCTTTGACTTGGGCATTCATATTGGAGCTAGAGGCTATCATTTACGTAATTAAAACGGCATTGAGCAAGAGATGAAATTTGCTATGGATTGATAGCGACTCAACTTTTGTGGTTCAACTCCTCTGCTCTAGGAATTCACTAGTTCCTTGGAATATAAGGGCGGTTTGGATGGATTGCCTAAAGACTTTGCAAAACATGCAAGTTGTAGTGACACACATTTACAGAGAAGGGAACATGATTGCGGATGCTGTTGCCAATCACGACAGGCTGTCTCGGATTTCCTCAGAATGGCTCGAAACACCAGATTTTTACTGATGATTACTCTACCATGATTTCAACGGAATTTGTAACTATCATTTTAGATAGTTGTTTTGGTTTTTTCATTGGATTTGTTTATCATCTTTTCGGCTCTTTCATGTAACGAACGATTTGTATTTTTGTTTAGTTTTTAATAAAGAAAGGTTGGTGTTTTGTAGGCAAGCAAACGCATCAACCTAGTTGGGACGTTTACCTCAAAATTTTCACCCGCCCCAATCTTTTTCCAAAGGAGGGACATAATGTTCCTCTAGAGGTTTTAAAAAAAATCCATTAAAAAAGAAATAAGAAGAGCTTCCCGGAGGACTTTGTGGACCTTAAAGAAAATGGATTCATGACTACAGGGTAAGCTTCTGAGTTCTTAGAGTTTGTGCTTACATTTATATGCTTACCTTTTGAAGCTTCATTTTCTTTTCAGTTATTTCCATTTTCGCACACCAAACTGTTTTATGGGAATTTTTGTATTGTTTCTATTCTTTTTGAGTATTTAGTTTACATAAACATATTCTACACATATTGAGCTTTCCTTATTGATAAAGATCATCGAAATTGGGTATAGCAAAAGTTATGATCATTCGAAGCTTTGGATTTTCATTTTGTTGTTTCTGCAGGTTTGGATTATTGGTGTCGTTAACGATTCCACTCACATCGTTAACGACATCACAATATCATTTGTGATGCCATTACGACATTGCTTTGGCAGAATCATGGATTTGCTTCATTTCGCTCTGTTACGATTCAGCATCTTTTTGGCATGATAATTTGACTGCGAACGTATCTATTGCAACTCTATTTCCCGACCTATACTTTGTTTGCAACATAAAGCGTGCTACTTCCACGACAGATTGCTCACTTATCTTCAGCAGAACATGTTTTTCTTGACCATTCTAGAAACGCAACCTTAGAATTACGCTTCACGATTGTTGCATTCAGCTGTGGGACTAGATTGCGAATGCAACACCCAGCCTATTCTGGACACCAGTGGGGGCTGCTTCTGCTGCTGATAGTTTGCCAAACTTTGGGGCAGTTCGGGACATATTCATCTGGGATTTAGGAGACAATAAGAAATACACGACAACCTCATTTTGTATTGCTTTTTACCATTCGTCGCGTTGGCCAAAACCGACTCTTGATTTTACCGTCATATGGAGTGCATGCCTTCTTCCAAAAATCAAGTTCTTCGGCTGGGAACTTTTCCATGGAAGAATCCCGACACGTACTTTTTTGTTTACAAGAGGATGTCATTCAGTAGAGGAAGTCACTTGCCCATTTTGCACCGAAATTGAAACAATTGACAATTTGTTTCTCCTTTGCCAATCAAGCATATGCATTTCGAACAAATTGTTGAGTAGGTTAGGCATCCCTATGCCTCTGCCGTTGACAATCGTTATTTCGGCCTGTAATTAGTGAGGAATTCGGGACGTCACTTTGGTTCATCATAACATGGTCCTTGTGGAAAGGCGTAACAAACTCATATTTGTTGGTTTATTTTTTATTGTAGTATACGTAGTTTATGCTTTTTGATCTCGGACATGTTTGTAAATCCAAGACTCCTTCTTTGTAATTAAGTTGACGTTCTCTCCTGGAGAATTTCAGTTCATTTCAATAAATAAAGGTTTGGCTTTGTTTGGTCGCTAGTTTGAGGGTGTGCCAACCTAGTTGGGATGCTTGACTCTAGCGCCCGACAACGATCCTTTCCATTAAAAAAATGTCTATTGCACAAGCTGCTTATATCTGTGCCGCCTCATTGTGTTGCCAATAATCAATATAATCCATTTTCCTGATAAAATAAATTCTTAAATAGCACTCACAAATTTTTAACGCATTATTGTTGTGTCTATAGTATATATCGAGACAGAAATAGTCAATTTAATGAACACTTAATAATTTGATTTAAAGGAAGTTTAGATATACTTTATTAATAGCAATTAGCATACCAACGACATGATATGATTGAATATAATAATAGATTTAATTTTATATTGAAACCGAAGCAAATGGATGAAGTTAATAGGTTCTACAGAGATAAAAGGGAGAAAATAATTTTTTCTCGTTTTAATTAGTTTTAGTTTAGGATTATGTTTAATATTTATCTTACTATTTGGCATGTAATTTTAATTAATTTTATTTATCACAAAATGGAAGCGAATATATAACAAAGTGCATTTACGGTGCATTTTACTAAGGATCAGTTTGGGATTGCTGTTGATGAGGTGTTGTTAAGATAATCACTGTGACATTAATTGCTGTCATATTAATTGTTGTTCAAAAAAGCTACTAGGTGTTTGGTAATATGCTGATTTCCTAATAAGCAATTTATAATCTGTTTGGTAAATCTATAAAATTAAGCAATTTATAATCTGTTTGGTAAAACTATCTATAAAATTACTGTTAAGCTGTAAAATGATATAAAAGGACATATATTTAAACTCAAGTGATAATAATAAAATAATTAATTAAAGCTCATTTTCCTTGTTTAATAATATAAAACTTAAGAATTATTATAAAATTTTGTAATGCATGTATATAATACTTATTTAATTTATTTAGTTGCATTTTCAAGTAATGTAATCTCATGCATAACAAGTAAACTGCACAAATTGCTTTAATAAGTACATGATATTATAAAATTAAATGATGTCCGTCACATATTATACATCCAAATATAGATTCTTACCAAAATAAAAATACACATATACATGTTGATTTCTATTTGTGAACCAAGGATAAAGCAATTTCGTCACGGAGGACATTGCTTTCTTTTTTCTATGTATTAGAAGAATCCCCGTTGGATGGAGAATATCCACTAACATCTTCCACGAAATCAGGTGGCACAAATTGTGGATTGTCATCATATTTTGTAAAAGCTGGATCATTTAAAGAATTTCTTCTAATGAAATTAGGCAATGTCATGGATGCAATGACAATATCTCTTTGAATTTCAAATGGATAGGTAGGCATTTCTCTTAATATTTTCCATCTTTGCTTCCATACCCCAAATGTCCTCTCAATACAACATCGAAGGGATGAATGTGTTTTGTTAAATATTTCTCGATACCCTCTTGGTGGTTCACCACGTCTAAAATCTGGAAGATGGTATCTTATCTTACCCCTCTGTAAGGTTTAAGAAATCCCTTAATTTGCGGATACCCAAAATCAACCAAGTAGTATTTTCTTGTATCAGTTTAAAATTTACCATCGATACTGGAAATAGAAAACCAAAATAGACAATAAATAAGTAAATACCTTCAATTGGTTTTGGACAATTTAGACCTTCATTGTTAATAGCATGATAAAATATGCTTGTATCATGTGTTGTTCCCTCCCAACCTGCTAACACAAAGGTAAATTGCATATCGAAACTACATGCAGCCATGATATTTTGTGTTGGTATTCCTTTTCTACCAATAAAGCGCACTTGCTCATCTAACCCTACATGTGCATGTACATGAGTACCATCAATTGCTCCAACGCAATCCTGATATAAATAAAAATATATTACTAATAGCATGAATGAAAGTGAATTATACAAGACATAAATCAAATTCAAAAAAAAATTATTGTGTTGTATGATACCTTGAAATAAGGCATGTATCTTTGATCATGAAGAATTTCTATTGGGATATTTGAGAACTCAGAATCTGATGATTTTATTAAATCCTTTGCAAGAGAGCATAACACACACAAAACTTCATTAAAAACTTGGCTAATAGTTTCTCTAGAATGTTGAAATCGTTCTTGAGTGTTTCTATTTGATGCACCTTGAGCTAATATGAATAAAACAATACATAATTTTTCAAGGATTGACATGTTTCTTGATGACCTTAAGCCATGATTTTCTACATGTGTACAAAGTAAAAAAAGAGCATCTTTCTTCATTCGGAACATATTCAAACACCGCCTCTCATTACCTTCAATGAGTTCTTTCAACCAAATCATTCCAGTGTAATGTGAAATCATACAAGGAGTTTTATGTATGCACAAATCATAATACATTCCAATGGCAGTAGTTGCACAAACTATTTCAAGATAATAATCTTCTTCATCACTCATTGTTTTGTCTATGATATAATTATTGTCAATGACATCCATTTGGAATCATTATCCTAAAAATATATTGAAATATAAGAAAACATAATAACATATGTCTAAAGACAAAATACTCTTTTTAAAAAAACAAAATACTCAAATAACAAATTTCCAACATAAAACATGTCCAGATTACAAACATTCAATAAAAAATATTCATACTACAAATATCCAATAAAACAAAAATATAAATTAAAATCCTCAATATAAATCAATTAGATGGCTTTTTCCCTCTAATCATTTCATACTGAAAATTCAACCATCCTAGTTTTTCCTCCGGGTCTTCCATAATAGAATGGCTATCCCTTTTTGCCCTTTGCTCGAAAATGTATGAAGCAAAATAAAACAATTCACTCTTGCGATTTATACCGGGCAGTGAGACAACATCTTCCATAAGTGTACTGAATGGAGTTGTTGATAATGAGTTGCTCCTACTTTTAACACTAGCAACCAACCTAGATATGTCTTCTCTTAATTTTGTAGCACCCCCCATTTTCTTTCTAACATTTTTGCCTTTACCTCTTATTTTTCCTATTTTTCTTTTGTTTCTATTCCTTATAGATGTTTCGACATATTCAGTACTATTTTGCATAACTTTATCTATACTTTTCTCAAAATCCTCTTCAGTCGAATCACCACTTTCTTTATCAATATTACCTTCTTCACTTAAAACATATACATTATCATTAGCATTCTCATCATCAATTTGTATAGTAATAGAAGGTACCTTAGCATATACTCCCGTTGCTACAATATCACAAAACATGATATCTAGTCGATCAACTAATTCTGGTTCATGACCTTCTTTCCTAAATCTTGAAGCAGCTGGTACAACCTAAAATAAAAATCCAAATCAATATATATACATGTATATAATGAGTGTGTATGTATGTATTTAAGTGTTAAACATATGTTTCTATAAAGTAGTTAATCACCTTAAGCTTTTGATCCCACCATTCATCTGTTGCATCGATTGTTTGGTTTTTGGGATCCCAATCTAACCCAGTCTCTTTACCTATTAAATCATTCCAAAGCTTCCAATCTTTTTTAAGTTGGTCCCATTTGTTTTTAAGTTGACCTTTGTTATACTTTTTACCACTAGCTTCATTGAAATTATTAACAACAAAAATCCACCCATCAGGCGAGAATTGAGTTCCAGGTCGCATGCCTTTCTGAACCACTTGGATACAAACATCACACAAAATCAGGGTAGTCCTCTTTTTCCAATCAACTTTCACTATCCTTTTCTTTTTAGTTTCACTTGGTTGGGTATTCTTTTCATGCTCACTTGGTTGGGCATCCATATTTCCCTATGTGCAATTACTATCAATCAAGAGGCAATGGCTAAATGCAGGCTATACATTTGAATCAAAGTAAATTTTCAATTTGATTTTAAACAACAACAAATACACATATGTTCAATAAAATCATATGCAACAATTACACACACAAAAATACCACATGATATTAATTGAGCTAGACTGTGTTTCAAATCCTTTACCCCAACTATAAACTTATCAGTAAGGATGCAAAAAAAGAATAATCTCAAACTCAAAAATACTAACTTGTAGATCTGTTAGATATGGTACGAATACAATTACAAACTGAACTTTATGACTAATAACTAAGAAAATAAAAAACAGAGTATTGAGGAAATAAAAAATTGAAAGAAACCCA
>CATIWQ010228681.1:0-19786 GCA_949673415.1 Euphorbia schlechtendalii | reverse complement strand
ATGGTATCTAAAGGATGAGACAAAATTGTGTTGTGAAAAAGGGATTTGTTCATAAAGGAAAATGGAGTTTAAATTACTTAAATAACCTTAACTCTTGAAAATCCTATCTATTTCCATCCCTTCTTTTATCCCCAACCATGGGATGAAGATTTCATCCCATGAAAATACTTCATCTTCCCAAGCAAAACCTAAGAGGCTACAGTGGAATTTAAAAAAATGAATTTAATTTAATGAAGTTCTGATGAACTAATGTTCAGTTAAAACGAAAATAACAAGAAGTAGAAGGTGTGAGTGGGAGCAAAAGGCAACAGGTTTCAGACAAGACAACATATGAACATGGCACGTGGGGGGTTGCCCTTTGCCCTCGTGTTATCTGTCCTTTTTGCTGCTCCTCTCTATTTCTTTCTTTGGGCCCTCTCTCTTTTCAACTTGTAATCTAATAATATTGTCATCCACTTTATTTAAATACATAATGCTGTGGTTAATTACTGAACAAAAAGTCTTGATCAAACTCAATTCTTGATTCCACACTAGTTTTTAATCATGTATCGTTTGTATTGCTTTATTTACAAGTAATTTTATGTTTCTCTCTTACACTTGATACTCTCTATTTGAACATAAAATCAAACCAAGCCGGTTGTTTTTACTTTTTACAAATAGCACTATGGTGTTAAAAATTGGGGCAACTACTTCAATATTTTCTTTTATCGTTCCTATTTTTGCTGTATCATTCCATATGTCATCAATTTTATTTTCAACTTCTTTTCATAGATATGAATTTTTTTAATAGGCTGAAACCCCTTCTTTGAGATGCATACTAATTAAATTATGATGATCCCTTTTATTTTATTCAACTCAAATATGTTTTAAAAATGAGAAAAATGAGGGCATAACAGTTGTCATTAATAATCATATGTGGTCCATATATTGTCACTGTTATTGTTTTCCAACTTGTTTTCACTGATGGTGTATAAGATAATATCCTTATCACCTTCTCATTTCCTTTTCATTTTCATTTGATTATAATTTTGTTACTCTTCTGAAGCCAATACAGTTAAAACAACACAAATATCTTCCAATAAACCGCCAAGCAATGTGAAATCAAGAAGGTTGAGGTTGTATATTAAATTCCCATAATTTACATAATTAGTAAAGTGATCATTATTTCTCATAAAAAATTATGCAAATAAAATTTCAAATAATAATCATTATTAGGGTTTGTACGTGTGTTACTCTAACTTCCACCGTCATCTAGACATGTTCGTTGGCCGGGTTGAGCTGGGCTTGGCGTGCTTTTTACTTGAAACATTTCAAACTCAGTCTAAACTCATACTTCAAAACTACGGGTTCGGGCCGGGATTAAAAGATCATTCCCAAACCTGGTCCAAACACATGAATATTATTCCTATTAAAATAAATCAAACAAACAAAATTAGCAAAAATACGTTTAAATTTTAAACTTAATTACTTCATTTACTTAAATTTATTGTAATCAGCATACAAATTTAATTTAACAAAATATAAAAGTTCAAAATAATAATAAATTTAATAAATAAATATATAATAAATAAATAATATTCGTCGGACCGAGTTATGGTATTTATATGAAAACCAAACCCGTCTCAAAAAAACTTCGAACTTTGACAGGCTCGGGCTCGAACCGGGATTTTTCAAAAAATGAGTGTTCAAGCCCAGCATTGAATCGGGCTCGGGTCTTGTGGTCAGGTCTACAGTTTCATCTAGTGAAACCAATAATTTTCATAAAAAAAAACCAATTATTTAATTGCTCTTTTTATTTAATTAAAACAAAGCAATGGGTAGTAAAATGGACCTAATTAATAGGCTCCTATAGCCCGTGGGCGCAAAATGAACTATTTCAAGCAATTATAAGAGGCTGTTGGGCTTTGTGGCAAGGCCCTTAGTTGATTTGTGTACTGGTTGAATCCTCATGATAAATGCAATCTTTTAAAAACTGTATCGTACCATATTGTTCGACTAATAAGTAATAAACAATATAACGATGTATCATGTTAATCAATAAGTAATTATAAATGAGGTTTGCTACGTCAATGCAACAAATCGATATAAGAAAGGTAGAAATGATGAATGAATTAAGTAAAATAATTTGATGCTCATCAGGTGGTATAAGCTATGTTTTAAAAGGTAACGCCTAGATTGGGTTTTTTGAAACACCGTTACAATTTCGTTTAATAACATTTTCTTAGTGATTATCATGCGCATTATTATGCAAAAACAGCATCTAATTACAATTCAATATTTTTAAAAGTGTAATATAAAACATCAACCTTTTTCTTAATGTATATTAAATTACTTTTATAAACAACTTTTAAAAACTTAATACGATATTTTTTTCACGTATATATTAAGTTCATGGAAACATATATTTTATTTCTAAAATGTTTTCATTGAATATTAAGGTCCTGTTTTCTTCAATTTTTGAAAGCTGAACTGAACTAAACTTAACTTAACTTATTTCAGCATGAATTTATAACTACACATGGTTAAACTTAAATGAACTGAATTTAACTTAACTTAATTGAATTGTAGTTGAAAAAAATAAGGTCTAATTTATGATGTGAAATTTATTATTCCATTTTTACACTTACCATTACCCATAAATCTTTGTATGTCTTTTGTATTTATTTATCAAAAAATAATTAATATTATTTACCTCCCTTTTTTTTTGAAAAACCCTCAGAAAGACAATGTGTCTCTCCGAAAGCTAAAAGGTTGAAGCGAAAGAAAATTTTGGGGCGAAGTCCCCAACTAGGTTGGTTTTCTCACTTGCCTACAAAACTGTCGCCTCTCTTTTATTAACTAAATTGGTACTCAAGATGAGTAATGCATTAGTTACAAGAGCGAATGAGCTCCGGGTTTACAATAAGATCCGAAATCGAAATGCTAATCAATTGTTTGTTACATTTGAAATAAAACCAACACAAGTGAAGAGAAGGGATAAGGTGATCCACATCCGGTTGCTTATCTTCGAACACGAACTTATTTCTTGAAATCCAAATCGACCACGCGATAGTTAACCATAGAGCTGCTCCGAATTTTTTGGCACGCCCAACTTTGAAGGAAGCCTACCATTGATGAAAAAGAGCCATTGCAGTGTGGTTGCTGAAACCAAGCCAATTAATTTGCATTAGTCCAAACATGATGACTCCTTGAGCATAACAAAATTGCTTGAACGTTTGATTCTTGGAGCGGGCAAAATGAGCAGCAGCCGTCTTGCACCGAGTTACAACACCTGTTGAGTAGGAAAAGCCTCATTGGCAGCCTTCCATGGAATAAAGTCCAAGCCAAGAATCTGAGTTCAGGTGGTGCACAACACTTCCAAACCTGCAAAAAATCGAACGTTGGTTTCGGCCAACAGCTTGTTAAATAAAAGCTTGGATAAAAGCTTGAAGCGGTGTATTCATTTCCGACTCCCGGTTCCCATATAAATCGATCATCTTCAAAAGGTAATGACAATACAAACTGCTGTCCCCCTTCAACCGATTGAGCGTCAAAGATGGAAGGGTTAGATAATAAAATCCATGAGCGAAGCTCGATGCACCTTGCTTTCAAGTTTGGCCGAAGCTTGCTCCTCCAAAACAACCTTCCGAAATAGTCCGAACTCACTATTGCCTGACATCATGCGCTTGCCGAGGCGTTCTTTTGATTGCACATGTCAAATAAATCCAGGAAAATCGATTCGAGCGTTTGATTTGAAGTCTAATTATCATACCAAAATGACGCAACTAGCCCCATTACCTAGCTTGACCTAATAATTTAAGGAAAAAAGCTCCCATAGTTGTTTGCGGCAGTAGCAAAAGGTAATATCCAACCAAATTGGCGACAATTTCGACCGATCAAAAGTTAAAATATCATGCCAATATCAAAGGCCATGACGACAGACACAATAAGCGAACCAAAGTGAGACTATGTTCGGTGATTTTAATTTCCATAGCCACTTAAGAAGTAAGCTTGTGTTTATCAACTTAAAGTCTTGAATGTAAAGTCCTCCAAGCGAAAGAGGCAAGTTGATTGTGCTCCAACTTATTCTACAAATTCTTCTTCTATTCACATCACCTCGCCAAAAAAAAGTTCCTCATCATACGGTTTAACTTCTCTTCTACCGCGGATGGAAGTTTATAGATTAATAAAAGGCACACCAGTAGATAAGATAGGACAGAGTTGATGAGAACAACTCTACCCGCGTAAGAGAGACAATTCCCCTTCCAATTGGTTAATTTTGGAGAAAACTTGGCAAGGAGTGGGTCCCAGCTTGGAATCGGTAATCTCTTGAATGAAAGCGGGGCTCCAAGATACTTAATCGAGAATTTTTCGAGTTGACAACAAGCTTTGCAGCATAGCGGCCAAGGCTGCCATTTTCAACATCAATCCCTAGTAACGAGCTCTTGTGAAAGTTAATGCTCAAGCCAGAGATTAATTAAAAGCATTTCAAAATACGCAAGAAGTTCGCGATGACGTATTCCTCAGCCGGAAGGATACAAATGGTATCATCTACGAATTGAAATAGTGAGATATCCGAAAATGAATCATCCAAACGAAAACCAGGAAGTATTCCTTCACCCACACTAGCATAGATTAATTGCTTCAAACCTTCAACGGCCAAGACAAAAATGAATGGGGATAATGGGTTACCTTGTTTCACCCCTTTTTGAAGCCGGATGAGTTTACACGGTTTCCCATTGATTAAGATAGAAGTTGTCGACTTCTTTCGGCAATTGGATAGCCACACAATCCATTTTTTATCGAACCCCATCGCCAACATCACAGCATCAATGAAGGTCCATGAAAGGATGTCGAAAGCCTTATGAAAATCCAATTTTAGCATGCGACAAGGTCTTTTTTGTCTATGGGCCGAATTGATTACCTCCGAAGCCAAACGCGAACATTCATGGATACATGAAAGCAAATTATTGGAGATTAAATCTGGTAGAATAGCCTGCAAACAGCGAGAAAGAAGCTTTGCCACCATCTTGTAAACTCCATGAATAAGCGCAAAATTAATGACATGTCCTTTTTATTTATTTATTAAACAAATTAAATTTCATCCAAATCATTTTAAATTTAATATTTAAAATAATTAAAAAACACTAAATCAATTATTGTGAGTAATAAAATTATAAGTCAAAATAAAGAACTAAATTGATGATGAAACCATATTTGTTAAGCTTGTATTATATTGATTTTGATAAAGTCTCTCATAATCTTCATATGCCACCGTTTAACTCATCTCATTCATTAACACTAGAATTTTCTTTGAAACCACATTGTTCGTATAAAGGAATTGAAAATTTTACTTATAAATTTAAACATACAAAGTGAAGTAAGAACTTGGATGATAAAAAATGATGTCATATTTCGGCAAATGATGCGCTAAAATTTTGTTGATTCTTTAGTTTTGTTTTATGATTTTTTTCTTGTTTATTTTCCTTTTTAGAATTATTCATTATAGTAATTAATTTTTTAATTGATATTTAGGATTTGTATTTTTTTTAAATATTTACATATTTGTTGTTATTTGAATTAAATATAATATTTATTTAATTTAAAATAACATATAATTTGATTCATTTCACAAGCACATTTTTATAATCTTAACATGTAGACATAATACTATAGTTTTGTTGACTATAATGACATTTTGACCATCATAGGAGGTGATAAATCTAAAAATGGAACGCGAATAACAATCCAGTTAATTTATATTAGTCTATCTATAATATAAATTAAAATAACTTATCACTTATTTATATTTATATGTAACTGGAATCTAATTTACATCATTGGTCATGACATATTATGTAGCATCTTCAAAATCATATGTAAGATATAATTACAACTTAGATAATTTGAGAGAAATTTTCAAAAAGCTCTCTAGAAACTCATATTCCAAGCTTATATCAATTAGAAAAAAAGTAAGACATAATTATGGTTGTTTGATTAAAAGGTATAGGTCTATATGTACAAAAAAAACTAGAATAAGGCTGAAATACAACACTTATTTGAAATGCATCGACAGAAAGTGTTGTTATTTAGATTTATAGCGTTTGAAAATATAAATATCTTTTATCATTACTTGTCATAACTTTAAGCATTAAAAAATATCTTTTACTGACCATATTTGTATTTCAGAAAATTTTGTGCATGTATATTTTGTGCATATAAATTTGTATTTCAGAAAATTCAGCAGGAGCTTCAGAGTATTCCATTATATTTAAAGTTGTGCCATATTTCACGTGAACATGTACTCGGAATAACGGAAATATTTTCAATTTTCAATCACTTGAGAATAGAAATTAAATGAAAATCAATTTTGGGGAATTATACAAAAGCCACGTTTAATACACACATCGACCAAGCATAACTTAGACACCCCCCTTTGTAATATACATAAAAATGTGTACTGCGTGTCATTATCAATATAAAAAACCTAATGCTCTATATAACAACCTGTTTTTAATCCAAATACTTTTCTAAAATCATTATACATAGTAAATAATAGTATGGCCACCCCACTCAATATAATATGTTACATACAAAATACTACCAAATTTAAAGATACCAGTATTAAAATGAAAATAAACAAAAAAAAAATTATATTTTAAAGAATCTTCTATGGTTATTTTTTTCAAATTATTTATTATTCTCCTTTTCATGGTCGTTGGATGAATAATATGATGCTTGTTCTTGGAGAGAAAATATTACTTATTTTACAGAAGTCGAAGTGAGGAAAAACAACACATTTCTCAATTACAATAGTTGGATGGGGTAAGTAAGGGCAAAAATTGATTCTGTTTTCTCTTATTGCTAAATTTTTTTATGTCATTTCAAACAGGATACTTTTTAATGGAGAATCTCCGAATAATTTTTGAATTATAACCAAAATCTTTAATTATTTTTCATATTTTATGTTAATAATGAGTTAATACGGGTCGACTCATTAATATGAACTTATATTAAGTACTTTATTATAGACATGTGAACTTTCTAATCCTTAATGTGCTAGTATACAAACTAAAATTTGTTTTATTTGTTCTTATAAAATCTTTTTTATTTCATTATTTTATATATATACTTAAATTCCTTTATTGATTTTATTTTCTCGTATGTTATTTTGTTTTGTATACAGATAGGATAAAGGTATGAGTAAATTAAATGGGTTTGATTTTTGAACCATACTAATTTGTTACTTTGATTTTTGTTTTATATTTTAACTTAGAATGCTGAATTATATTACTTTGTTTCTTATTTCATTTAATGTTTTTGCTTTAAATGTTAACCAAATAACATATATATTAAAGTTTATGAATTTAAACTTATTTAACTTTAAATATATAGTTTTATTTTTCTAATTTAAGTGGCGTATTGGCAGGAAATTGAGAATACCCAATAAGAAAATAGAAAAAATTTATCTCCGAATCATTTATGGATACAGATATGGACATGAATACATTTTTTTTCCCCGAAATCTTATTGAATATGAAGACAAAAATGCATTACCCGTCTCGTTAACCTTCACTTTTCACCCTAATTCCTACCTCAATTTTTATCTATATTTTTCAATTACATACATTAGAATTGAGATTGAACGTTTATAAGGTTTCTAATTTCATATTGTAAAAATGGAAAATAAAAAGTCATCAAATCAAACTTGACAAACGTTTATATATTTTTCCTTTATAAACAGTGAAAACACAAGTAATTAAAAGAAAAGGACAACGTGGACTAATGAATAAAGAAGAAAATGTCGTAAAGTGAAAATGACAACAAAACTACTGGCAAGCAACACGTCGCCGTTCTTATATTTATTTTTATGTTCTAGTTAAAATCACGCGCGTTAAAGGAAAGTTTTCTTGAGAGTGGAGAACATAAATTTCGAATGAATTAGCGTAAAAACAATACCATTAACTCAACGACACCGACAACAGAGCAACTTCTTTCATATCACGCTCTATGTTAGGCGTCTGATGCTCACCTTCGTCAGCCCACACCCACCCCATCCGTTGCAAGGAAATATAACAAAGTAAAAATTATTATTTTTATATAATTTTTAGATCACTAATCACACAACTCATTCAATGGTAATGAGGATAGTATAACGAAATCTTTGTAAAGATAAAAAAATCCTCTGTCTTCAATTAACTTATCCCCAATTCTGTCTACAACTCAAATATTGACATTGTTAAGCATATGGGAAAGAGAAATGAGCAAATGAAAAAGAGAAAAGTAAATGCAAATTAGATATTTAAAATGACATTTTTCGAAAACCGAAAAAACATGATTGGGAACTAAATAGTGGGGATTAGGGATGTCAGGGTTGGGCATACCCGAAAATAATGAAATCCAAATCGATGGGTGCCGGGGAAAAAAGCGAAAAATTCACTATCGTGGGTCGGGTTTGGGTAAAATTTCATCCCTTGTGAAAAGTATGAGCGGATTTGGGTGGAACCATCCCGTTACCATTGAATATACGCACTGTCTCCGAATAAATCTCCGAACAAAATCTGAATGTAATTACACAAACAAGCTTTTAAATGAATTTTAGATATGATAATTTCAACCAAAATCATCATTCAAGAAATCAATTACTCAAATTTTATTAATTACATTAATAATAAAAGTGACGATATTACAATTAAGTGTCGTTTGTTAGAGTTTATTCAAACAAATTCTTCAAATATATAAAAAAATAAAAAAATAATAATGATTATTATTATCATTCTTACAATTCAATTCACGTTTTAAAATGATTGAAGTTCAACTTTTTATAATAAAAAATATTTGATCTATACAAAAATGCGGTACCATTAATACCGTATATAAGAGCATGCGTTAAAAGTATGTGAAATTTATTTTGGGCGAAAATACCCGAATACCGCCCGAACCCGCGCGGATGCGGAATGGGTGCAAAATACTCTCCTAAACACTAAACAAGAAATCTCCGAAATCGCACCTGTAAAGCATTGAGGGGGTGTGGGAATTACACTACCATCATCAAAACCGTCCGATTGACATCCCTAGTGGGACAAAAGATTTTTTTCGATTATAAAAATCACCATTTATTTAATAAGAGGCGTGTCCGAAAATATATGAATTAGATATTTATATTACTCGTACCAAATTTAAATTAAGATTATGGTATTAATGTTCAAATCTTCAGCTCATGAGTTTTACTTTATATAAGTTTTTTACAAATAACTATTGTTTTGTGCAATGTAAATGGTAGATCACAATTTTTTTATAAACAATAAATTTTATCATTAGACAAAAGATTTTGATTCTTAAAATTAATTACTTAGTATTTATTTGTTGTTTATTCTGAACTTTTCAATACATCAACTTAGAAAAATTCGATAATGAAACTTACAGCAATCCGAGAATGCAATTCTTGGACGGACAAATTTTGTATTGGTTAAAAGTTCACAATGTCTATGCTATAGGTTGACAGAAAACTCTTTTTGAGGTATTATTTAGTAATAATATTTTATAGCGTGTTTGGAAATTCAAAATTAAAAGATATATAATTTTTTTAAAACATAAAAATTACAAACTTTAGGTAAAAAATGATCGTATTTTCTTGTTTCCAAACTAAATTTTCTCAGATTTCATAAACTAATTTACAACGAAAAAACCAAAAAGTAGACAAGTCCATAATCTCATTTATACTTGTTCCGCCGTGTGCGTTGAATCTCCACTTCCAGCCTGTACACTTCTACTTATCTTTTCCCATTTTGCCCTTCCATTAAAAAAACAAAAAAGTAACCCTATACTGAAACTAAACATGTGTCTGTCTATTGTCTACTTTCTTACATTACTTCCCGAAGTCTCCCTCCCCTTTGTCCTACTTTTCCCCTCTCTAAGCAAAATCCCCAACCCAAAACCCCCTAAATTTCACCTTCCCCTTCTAATCTCAATTCCAATAAGCTCTCTCATCATTTTTTTTTTCCCAAATCATTCTACAGTTTCTTCTTCATTTGAGCACCATGGATTCTCCAATCTGTGGTGTCTCCATTTTCTTAGTTCTACTCTTCTCTGTTTCCATTTCTGCATTGCCTCAAAACCTGTTTTCTAATTCCACTTCTGGAATCAGCTCTAATTCTGTCCTTGTTGCTCTTCTTGACTCGCATTACACTGAGTTAGCTGAACTCGTTGAAAAAGCCCTTCTTCTTCAGACTCTTGAACAGGCTGTCGGAAAACATAATATTACCATCTTTGCCCCCAGAAATGAAGCTTTGGAACGCAACCTCGACCCGGATTTCAAGCGGTTCTTACTTGAACCCGGTAACCTCAAGTCTCTTCAAACTCTCTTGATGTTCCACATTATTCCTAACCGGGTCGGATCCTCCGATTGGCCATCGAAGAATTCTAACTCTGCCCGCCATACTACTCTCTCCGATCATCATCTTCATTTAATCACGGAGTCCACCGGCGACAGGGTTGTTGACACCGCTCAGTTAGTCCGACCCGACGATGTTATCCGACCCGACGGTGTCATTCACGGGATTGAGCGCCTTCTTATCCCTCAATCTGTACAGGAAGACTTCAACCGGAGGAGGAATCTCAGATCTATCTCCGCCGTACTCCCTGAAGGCGCGCCGGAGGTGGATCCTCGGACTCACCGGTTGAAGAAACCGGCTGCCCCGGTTCCAGTCGGGGCGCCACCGGTTCTACCGATTTACGACGCCATGGCTCCCGGTCCTTCTCTAGCTCCTGCGCCAGCTCCGGGTCCCGGGGGGCCACGCCACCATTTCGACGGCGAGAGTCAAGTGAAAGACTTCATTCAAACACTGTTACATTACGGTGGGTACAACGAAATGGCGGATATTCTGGTCAATTTAACTTCCCTAGCCACCGAAATGGGGCGGCTAGTCTCGGAAGGCTATGTGCTAACCGTTTTGGCTCCGAATGATGAAGCCATGGCTAAGCTGACCACAGACCAATTGAGCGAGCCCGGGGCGCCGGAGCAGATCATTTACTATCATATTATACCGGAGTATCAAACGGAGGAGAGTATGTACAATGCCGTCAGGAGATTTGGGAAAGTGAAATACGATACCCTCCGGTTGCCGCACAAGGTGGTTTCACAGGAGGCTGACGGGTCAGTTAAATTCGGGTCAGGCGATGGGTCTGCTTATTTGTTCGATCCGGATATTTATACAGATGGAAGAATTTCCGTTCAAGGAATTGACGGCGTTTTGATGCCGGATGAAGAGAAAGAAACTGTTACTAAAACAACGGCCGCCGTTAAGGTCGTCAAGAAGCCCAGAAGAGGTGAATTATTGTTTCTGTTATTTATATAATTATTATAATTCATAAGGTGTAGTTATAATTTGGTTAATGATAAAGTGTACATAGCACCAAAACGACAACAAAAAACCGGAAAGCGCAGAATATAACATAAGCTTAGGTATTTTAAATAGAATGATAATAATAAAATTAAGTATCTAGGGTTTTCTAAAGACATTGCTTGGTGCATCGAAAGCCCCAGAATAGTTAGTAAATTGCTTAAGTAACATCAAACATTAACAACTAAACCGATTGAGTATGGATACCATGAGATGGTTGATCACTCAGAGCATCTTTTAGGAGTAGAAACAGCTTGAGTATAAAGCATTTGAGAGATACAATTCCTCATTCTAATAATTGATTATACCTTAATTGTCTAACTTAGTGCCTAATTAATGTGTTTTAGTTGCCATAGTCTTTTAACTTATGATGTTAGTGTCAAATCTCATAACTTTACAGTTGTTTGTGTGAATAATAACTTTTACCAAAAAAAAGGTTAGTCCGAATAATAATTTAGCGTACCATATACGCCGCCGTATGTGTCTGGTGTACTACATAGTGTTCAAGGTCAATTTTGCCTTTTAATATGGCCCTCCGCCGTGGTGTGGCGGCGGCGGTCGAGTGAGTGTGGTGGGTGCATTGAATGGGAAATAAAGAGCATCCAAAGGTTATAATTGAGAGGCATAGCTGTGAGCCACATTATCCTACCCCACTACACAACTAAGATTCCAACATGTAGATTTGTCAAATTTTTAATTTAATTCTATGTTTCATTTAATTTTTTCTGAATTGCATAATTATAAATTAACACTTAAATAAATAAATTCAGTCCAGTTTAATGTATTTATTTAGAAATTCAAAAGAAGAACTTTAGCATGTATTTTTAATCGCTTTCTGCAGTTCCGAAATTTTGTTGTGATTAAAAAATCAAATGGCTTGGTTTGTTATTCTTTCAATCTCATTATTTATTTGGCGTGTGACCTTGTTCATAATTTCTAATGTAGTTAGAACGTGGTTTTTAATTATAATTACTCTTTTCTTTTATTAATTAGGAGTAATAAGTTGACTTACAATTTGTAGTGAAATTAACAAT
The DNA here is from genome assembly GCA_949673415.1 of Euphorbia schlechtendalii. Lineage (NCBI taxonomy): Eukaryota > Viridiplantae > Streptophyta > Magnoliopsida > Malpighiales > Euphorbiaceae > Euphorbia > Euphorbia schlechtendalii. The sequence continues at coordinate 7,371 of CATIWQ010228681.1, read as the reverse complement.
TTTGTATTTTTTCTTTTGCATGTGCAGGGAAATTAATGGAAGTAGCTTGTAGAATGATGGGGCCATTTGGACAGAATTCACAATTATGCCAATGAAATCTGCACAGCTTAAATATTAATAATGGTAAAACAAGAAAAATAGAAATATGGTAAGAAAAATTTGTACAAAAATAATGTAATTGTATTTTGTAAGTAAAAAAGTTTATGATTTTTTCTAATGATTTTTTATTTTATTATAATTTCAGGAAAAAATTTATGTAATAAATTCACAAAGAGAAGGGATTTGACAGATTTGAGTTGTATGATTTCCCTAAATCATAATCCCCTGCATAAACATAAGAGTTCTTTTTTTCCTTGATTTTTGTTATAATTTCTGTAATTAAATACCAATTTTTTAATTAAATTTTTCACCTTTAGAAAATTCTATATTTTTATTGTCGCGGGTTGTGTTATTATGGCCTATTTTTGCTTGTGAATTTCTGGTTTTACGAGTGCCTTTTTGTTATTATTTTCTTAGAAATTTGTCTTCACTAATTAACTTAAATATATTCATACTGAGATTAAGACAGCAAAAGTAGCTGGCCCTTCACGTTGGTGCTTCTTTTTTGTTGTTTTATTATGAAAGTAGTGAAAAAGAAAAGAAAATCTGTCATTATCAATAGTTTTCTTTTTTGATAGCATATCATTATCAATTATTAGATTGGTGATTAAGTAATTCAACATATGCCAATCAGTTTATTATAATCAGATTAATTCCATTAATTAAATAAAAATTTGTGAGGCTGGTAGAATTAAACAATTGCAACTGCTAAAAATTAAATATTAATTCGCAGCTAGTTAAAATGTGGTTAATTTAGAAAAGAGAAAACTAAAAATTATCATTAGTTGGTTACAACAAATTAAAAAATCATTTTACATATTCTAAAATGTTATGGTATCAACATATAACAAATTAAACAATTTCCATTCTCTAGACTTTCTACTCATTCTTTTTTATTTTAATTAAACCCTGCTTATAATTTATTTATTCAATTATTAAAAAAGAGCCATTTTAATTCAACTGGTGGTAGGATCTGGCAAGCTATGGGAGTCATTAATATCTACATCTCAACTAATGAGTGGAATATATTATTCACATAATAACTGTCTTATTCACGATTTGGGAATAAAATTGCAAAACAATAAAATTAAAATATACTGAATTTGATGTATTGATTATGCTTCAAGTTTATAATTAAGTTTTCCATTGACATACAAATTCGTCTATATAAAGAAAGACACTTCATCTCAAATTATTTATCATTATTTATAAATGAATAAACTCATGAATTAGGGGTTAACCTTTATATATATGTTTGGAACTAAAAATTGACATCTAAACTGTTTTTTACTTATTGATTCAGTGATTGCTTCACGCTTCAATAATTTTGAAGAGGCAAAAAATTATTTTCATTCAATAGCTGATTCGGGGTGCACTTGTCCAACCCATTCATCAATAACCATAAAATTTTACATATTTTTGGCAGAGTGCGACATTCCGCTGGCAAAAAATAAAGCAAAGAAGACCATGACGGTGTTAAAGTAAGTCATCTCATTTGATGCTACGATATTTGTTATCTTAATCAAAGAGTCTAGGTAGAAAGGAAGCATTTATATCTCCATTATATGTCTAATTACTAATCATGCTTCAATTAAAGTGTAGTAATTAGGAATACGTCCAAATCACACAAAAACAAAGTTTGATCTTTCTGATTTTAACTATACTCCTCATCACAACAAAACTTGCTACGTTTTCGTTTGATTAGCTTTTATTCCTTTTTCACCTACATTTCTACATTTCTCTGTCACATAATTTATTTTCTAATTCCATTTATATGATATGCACATTAATTTTTTTTATTTTGTCTATGTAATCTATTATCTTTGTGACATACGTCTATTCACTTTGTTTCTTATATTAAATGCGCGCACGCACCTGTATATATATTAATATTAGTGTTTGCAAATATTAACCAAGAAATCATACACGGTGATTATGCATAAAATAATATGAAATCAATGTTATTTAATGACGAGGCATGAGTGGTTTCAAAGTAGGCATTTCAAATGTAGTAGTTATTGCCGAGGTTGACTCCTATTGATCGAGATTTCGAAGCTAAGTTAATTTATTGTAACGTGACAATAAGAAATATATATGTTCTTATAATGCGTAGACACTGGTGAATTCAGACTTTCTATGTTGTGGGGTTCAAAGATCAACGACCAAGATTTTTTTCTTGTCGTGTACTATAATTCAAATGCTTTTTGGTGTTTAAATTATTTAAATTGTTTTTTTATTAACTTATCAACAGTGTTTTAAAAATCGAGCCTAGGAGAGATTTTTAAAAACATGGCTGAGATTTTGTAAAATCGGGCTGTGTTAGACGGAGAAGGGAAAAATCGGCGCCTAGGAGGCCTAGGGGCCGATTTTTTAATTAAAAAAAATTAATATTTTAATAAAAAAAATAACATAAAAAGTAGTGTTTTAAAAATCAAGTCCTGGGCGGGATTTTTAAGAACACTGCACCGATTTTTTTATTAATTTATGTTATTATATATTAAACTGAGTTGTTAATGTTATCATTTTATTGTATTAGACTATTAGTATTTATATTATAATAATTATTATATATTATTAAATATTAAAATAATAAAAAAATCGAATCTGTCTAGATGCTGCCTAATCCCCGCCTAGGCCCTGCCTGCGCCTAGCTCTCGCCTAGCGCTTTTTAAAACACTGAATTAAACTATAATCCTCTCAATTCTCAGTTGTAGAGGGGAAAACAAGGGCCCTTAAAATTTTTTTTTGAAAAATCTTTTATAAGTTAGAAATATTTAAACTATTCTTATCCCAACAATTTGTTGATAGTACTTAATGAGTAAAGTGCTAAAATAATTAACATGGAAGAAAATTTATCCATTGAAAAATTTAAGCTGTTTTTGGTAATATATCAGTGGTTAAACTATAATTATGTTTTTTTAAGCAACAGTCCAATTATTGTTCAATGGAATAATGAATAAGCCAAAAGTTATTGTGCTTTTTATAAAAAGAAATGGATAAAAAAATACAAGTACAAAGTGGTTGGCTTTTGCTTTGTTGTTGCCTAGGCAAGAATTCTGGCTACAATTAACAATCATTTTCCTAAAAAAATCCCATCATCTTCTTTTTCCACATTAAGAACTAAAGAAAGCATAATAAATACTATTAGTTAAACAAAGCAGCAGCTTTCCTTGAAAGAGGAACTGTTTTGTACATGGTTCATTCAACTATCTAAGCATATTAACCAAGAAGTACAAAAATTAAAGAAAAACAAACACTGAAAATAAAAAACTTGAGTTAAACCTAATTAAAATGGGTCGTTGAAGATACATGACGAGGATGAAACCATATCAATTCTAATTGGTCCATTGCTTATGTCCAGCAACCCATTTTGGACACTTAGGACTGCAATAACTAGACACAACCCTTGAGTTCAAAAGCTCCACAATTGGTGCGAATTTCACACACCTAGGTGTCTTGTACTGGTTAATTGAAGCCCCTAAGCTAATTGCATAATCCATTAACTTATCAAAAGTACCCATTTCAACAATCCTAATCTCAAGTGGCCCAATCGACTTATCAGACACACGCCCTTGCCTATACACACTGTTTAAAGACTCTTCAATAGTTAAGCAACAGTCCTCAAAGATGGATGGGGGAATTGGGGTTGACCCATTTTGAGTTATTTCCCAAAACAACACATAATGCCCTGGAATACTTGTTGTGTCGGCATAGCTTGTGTACTCCGCTACTGTTGCATCAAATGGCACCAAATGGTTCACAGCATTTCTCACAGCATTCTGCAGCTCAACTTCATCTGTTTTGTCTGAATCAATGCTCAAGACAACGTTTTTCCTGCATATGAAGTTGAATTGTGGGGCTTTGTTCTTGAATCCTGCCACTCTTAGCACATCCCCAACTCTGTAACGGTATAGTCCTACAAAAAGAAGAAGAAAACCCAACACCGTTAGCCGAGAACCAAAATAAAGTTTCGAAATTTAACTCGAAAAAACGGGGTTTTACCAGCATAAGTGGTGACAACAAGCTCATACTCTTGACCGAGCTTTACATCAACAAGATCGACCAATTCCTGCTGCTCTTTCTCGTTGAGTGATTTGGGCATAGAAATGGAGTTATTGACTCCATTGTTGCGATGGACCGGGAGGAATTCGAAATAGGCCATGGTTGGAATAAGGGTATAGGACACTTCACTTGGTTTGCAAAGAGGGTTAAGATTGACACCAAAGTAGCATTCGGAGGAGGCATACATAGTGCATACCAAAGGCAACCCGTTGCTGTAGTAGTCAAGAGTTGGGATGTATTGAGACATAGTACCAGTCACAATAACATCCACATACTTAGTGTTTGGCCACAGCCTAGTTATAATCCCTTGCCAAGAAGCTTTACCGCATTCCGCCTCTATAAAATCAGCGAGTTTTGGATCTGGTTTAAGGATTCTCATGACCGAATCACGGACCCAAGTGTCAGTAATTTGAGGGTCAATTTTGCCACTCCTAATGTCACTGCAGAGAAGCTGCCAGTGCTTTTCTAAGAACCGGATGGCCCGGATGAATCCCGAGGCGAAAACGGCCCCCACTCGGAGGACTTCATGGCGCTGGCAAAGGCCACAGAGCATTTGGGAATACATAGACTGGTAAGAATCGGGGCAGAGGATGGTTTCGTTTGGGCTAGTGTAGTTTGTGTAAGGGTCATAAGGGCGGTTCTTGAAATGGTTGCTTTTGTAATAGCTGGTAAGGACAGGTCTAGCCACGAGGCCACCAGGTGTTTTAGCCTCGGATTTTATGAACAAAAAGTACATTCCTTTGCCCTTTTCAAGGCCAGGAACATACTGGTTCATTACCGGCATCAACAGGCTATAAAGCAGTGATCTTCTTTCTAGCTCTTCTTCAATTGTTGGCATCAATTTCCTTTCCCCGCCAGAGGTCCCCGAGCTGCAAATCCAAAAGAAACCATTTTTAGCCAAACCTTAGCAATTAGCACATTTTTAGAACCTTGATAGATATAGTTTGATATCCCAACCAGGCACTAAACCCAAAACAGGGTAATTTTTCAATTTTTGGTAGCCAGGATGGGCCATTCTCAACCAACAAAGGGGCACTTGACCCAAAACAATGAAAATTTTCAATTTTTGGTGACTGGGATGGGGCACAAGAACCGGATGGTCAGCCCGATCCCTTTGCCACTGCAACTTGAAGATCAGTGGGAGGGGGTGTTTTCCGGTATGTGGGTCCAAATTAACTAATTTTAGCAAGTAAAAAGAAAGGAAAAGAAAATCAAACCTTGTCAAGAACTCAGAAATGGGGTTGGAGCAAAGGATGGGAGAGGTATCGCCATTAGCAATACGATTGATATGAGGCTGAATATCCTCATAGGAAATTACAGGCATGATCTTTTTGAAAGATTCACGGCCTGTGTGAGAGTTAAGGCCGTTCATTTGCAGATACTCGACATGAGCATTGCGAGTTAGGATTTGTTCAAGGACTTTCTGTTGGACCTCATCAGGGTTTGAGGTCACTTGTTCAATGAATTCAAGGCTTTTCTTGTTCTTCTCATACAAATTGTAATCTGCTGAGATTTTGGGTGCTTCTGGCATGGTTTTTGTGTTGTGTTTTAATAGAGAGAGAATTGGAGAGAGATGTTGTGCGCAGAGAAAATGAAACAAAGTGGGTATATATAGAGCCAAATATGAAGGTGGCTACTCTTATATTTACTTTTAATGTTTATGGGTTTAGAAAAAAAGTAGGGGTGTTCATGTAATTATAACTTTACAAGTGTTGATTTTGGTTTCAAATTTTGTAGATTGCTGGACTATTGTTAAACGGCGGTTTGATCACACAAACAAGGAGTTTTTTAAATACTAATTTTTGCTTATTCGTTGAAAAAGAAAAACTTCACTCAGATATGATTTGAAACTATAAAAATTATATTAAGATATGATCCGAATCGGAGAATTTTAAAAATCGTAAAACAAAATGTTGTAATATTGAATAACGAGTTATTTGATGATGATTTTAATGTTTTTCAATACATATTTTACACATTTCAATATAAATAGAAACAAAACTCAAAATTACGTGCACAATAAAAAATGATACTGGGCATCTTAAACATACTTTCTCCGTATAATTTATCATTAACAATTCATTTGAAAAATAAGCCTTATATGGCTTCTCTTCTATTCTCAATGATATTTCCATGCTTCAATTTTAGAGTTCCATTTAGGATTGGTAACTCCCTAATTCATTTCTTTAACCTCTCTCTCTATCACAATAAAAATAAGAACCATCTTATTTTATCTTTGAATTTTTACATTCCTTTTATTAATTAGTTAATTAATTGATTTTACGGGGATGGATAATACCTTCTTATCAAATTTAGAAAAAATTCTCCCATTATAGGGGTTTGAACATTTACTCATTCTAAAATTAAATCAATTATAAAATTAATAATTAGTATTGAGTGGTTAAATAGCTTATTCTAATGTAAATAAGAAATCATTTACCTTTTGAGGAGATTCTTGACGGGCTTTGATTTTGTAGCGACATTTTAATCAGATATTGTCATGTTTATGATCCATTTGTTTTTCATCAAATTCATGTACTTTCATTTCAATAACAATTTTTTGGGCAGACGCTACACCATTTTAAATACATATCTTCTTTGCATTTTTCTTAAGAAAAACCTTTTTATTGTTCTATATCAGCACATAAAAAGAAAGTAAAAAAATAAAAAAAATCCCGTGGCCTTGCAAGAATATAAAATTTAGATATTTGGTTCTTAGAAAGGGGGCTATAAATGAGCCAAAATTTTACGAGTTTATAAGCAGTGTTCTAAAAGTTAATTAAATTTATTAAAATTTGAGTAATTGCATTCACGTTTCCTCTCCGAATATGACTTGAATTTGAAACTTTTAGGGTGTGTTTGGAATGGTCCATTTTGAAAGAATTCAATTCAATTGAATTCATTTTGTCATATTCCCTTATTTGGAACCAAACAAATATTGATAGAATTCAAATCATGTAAGATTTGAATTCTTGTGAATGCAAAGAGTAGAATTCTTGCAAAAACTTGCAAGATTTCAAAGGAATTCGTTTGGGTTATGCCTTTGAATATTATTTTTATCATTTTAATCTTCTCATATGCTTTTAGTTAAATGAATCAAAATATTTGTATAAATTGTTTCGAAAAAATGTTAAATATATTAATTAACAATCAATTGAATTCTTTAATACAAATGAAGTTTCCAAACAAAGGAATTTGTTTGAGAAATCG
>CATIWQ010228618.1:0-13813 GCA_949673415.1 Euphorbia schlechtendalii | reverse complement strand
TGGTATCTCGAATCTCCCAAGAATCTAGTGGTTTTTTCCAGCCATCACTGGTGTTAAAACATTGTCAATTTTGCACCATTCTTTTCCATACTTTAATCCCTTTCCTTTCATCATTCTTGTAATGAGATCAGATTCACTGATATTGCTGTTTATGGTCTGATTGATCGGTAGCTTATCCATTATTTTCTCTAGTCCTCTTGCCATTGCACCAAAAGCAACATCCATAATTGTAAAGCTGTAGTTGATCCTTTGGCAGTTCATACCTTTTTTCCTCAGGTAATATGATACCAGATCAATGTGCTGCGTTAAAAGTGAAACTTTTTTCAATTAACATTTTGTTATAAAAAAACTACATTCATTCATTTTTGAAAATTATGAGAGTTCATACCATTTACCTACTAGTTTCCCACCACTTTTGTTCTAACAAATATGTGTTTATAGCATGTCCATACCTTCTTTTTGTAGCATTTTAATAATATAATGTTTTAGTGTGAATGAATATAAATCTTACCTCGTCACTGATGTTAGCTCCTTCCTTGTACAACATTGTGAAAAATGATTTGCTTCTCACTATTGTGATGCTGTAATCTAGTGCAGGAATTGTGTCTTCTTTGTACCATAGATTTTTCCTGTTTTTAATAGTATTTTTTAAAACAAATGATTTTTTGGTTATAATTTGATTTTTGTTGAAAATAATTTGTATCAATAGACTGTATGTGTAAGAAATTTTTACCTTGAGCCCCTCTTATATATCTTATTGTTTATGAATTTCAAGAAACTCTCAACTGTTTCTTCATCTTCTATTTCTTCACCTATTGGTGCATAATCATCCAATGCATATGTCGCTTCTGGGCTTGGTGCTTTTCTTTTCCTTGGCCTCAAGATTTATCTTTCTTTTTCTAAATCACTTGAGGATAAATTAATCATGTGTTGTTCTGCTTCTTCGTCCTCTTCTCATTTTTCCTGTCATCATAATATAAAAAATCATCAGAAATCATTTTTTGTTCATCCTACCAGTTCCCTACCAGTTAGATACCAGTTTTCTTTAGTTTTATTTGATCTTTTTGGTAGATTCATGGTACATTTTTTTTCTAATGAAGTTTGTTTTTTTCCTACTAGTTAGCTACTAGATACCTTTTTAATGTATTTTTTATTCATAGGTAATGAATTCAATTTGTTAACAAATACATTTTGTTTTCCTACTAGTTTCCTAACAAATTCTTATGTTTGGTATTTTTCACATAAGCCTCATATTGTATACAATAAAAGCTTTTTACCTTGTCATTTGTATCGGGCATTTCGGTGTCAGCCTCTGCCATTTCCAAATCTTCCTTGACCTCCTCTTTTTCAATTTCTTCCTCTTCAAGCTCATCGGTTATCTTTTCAGTCCCCGGTGTTTTATCATTTGTCTCCTCTGTTTCAATTGAAACAGTTTTGCTACCTTCTTCATTATCTTCAGTTCCACCTTCTCTCTCACTTGATTCCTCCCCTTCTTATTATTTTTATAGTCAATTAATGAATCAATTCAGTTTTGTTTGTGCTCTATTTTCATTATTTATCATCATACCAGTTAAATACCAGTTTCCTACCATTTTTTTCACTGTTGCTGTCTATTCATACCAGTTTCTCATGTTTTTATTCAAAAAACTTTTTTTCAAATATATAAAAAAACAAAAATATGTGTATATGCTTTGGTTTTTTTACATAATTTCTTACCTCTTCTATCTTTTATGTTGACTCATCTCCACCTTGATATCCATCATAATCTGGATCATCGTTTATTCTATTTAAACTATGCCCTCCATCATCTTATGTGTTCATCAAATTGTTGTCAATGAGAATTTTTTTGATCTCCATAACTTTCTCTGACAAGTTCTCCAGCTTTTTATCCACTTTCTTGAACTCATCTTGGATGATGGCTTTTAAGGCTCTTAACTCATTGATGAGCTCAGCATTTGTGATCCCCTGGTTCGAATTCCCGCCCCCAAATATCTCCTCAAATTCTTGGGGTTCTACATAAGGGAAGTAGTTATGTAGATGGAGATTGTTTAATTCTTCTTCTGTTTCGTCAATCTTCCTCAGCTTCAACTACATTAAAATTGATGGATAAAATGTGTAAGAGTTTGTTACTTCAATTTTGCAGTAATTAATCTTCATACCAGTTATATATAGCATTTTTTTTATATTCATACCAGTTACATACCACTTTATGAATTCAGTTTCCATCTTCATACCAGTTATATACCAGTTTCCCACAATTCAGCAGACACATTCTACAATTTAAATATTATATTCCTTTTATACACTTATGATAACTAAACCATATTTTTTAATATTTTTTCATTTTAATGATTTTCTTTATGTAGCTTAATACAAACTATATTTCTTTTACAACAAATTTTAGATTTTTTGAATTCATACCATTTTGCATACTAGTTAACTACCAATGTAATAATGGCAAGTTTGTCATACCAGATACATACTAGTTTCATAAATTCAAGTACACAATGTGAATATTTGTAGTTTTCGGTTGTAGAATACTTACATTTATAGCACTCTTATTGAAGATGTTGATATTCAACCTCCCAGTCTTGAAATCTTCATCCTTTGGCTGCCAATGAAAGAACCTTGGCTTGAAATGATCCTCGTCAGCCTCCAACCTCCTCGTACACAAAAAGTGTTCGTAGGCCCCGCACACTTCGTAAAACCATACTTGGTATACTAGGAGGCATCCTTAGAGTATATAATTCGACGACCTATTGTTTCTCCATCCATTCTTCTTCAGTCCTTCAATTGTTTCATCAAAAGATAGCTTACCCCATGCTGCTTTTGTGTATGTTCCATCATGAACAAAATCAAAATATTGCTGGGGTATCTGCGGATTCATGTCCTTTCCCATTATGAAATAGCACGTGAAGTACACCATCACAAGCTTGAAAGAGTCATCATCGTTGTCTATTTCTCTCATTTCAAGAAGGTTTATGTAGTTTTATCCCTCTGATGAACGCTGGCTTTGAAGGGAAATATTTGGTTAGGAACTCCAGGGATTCATTTGTTTTCTCCATAATAAAGTTGTCCTCAGCTTCTGGTTTTAGTCCAGAAATGAGGTAGAAGTGCTCTGCGGCGAACACAAGATGCTTTTTGTCAAGCAATATGCATATGAAGTCCTTGTGAGGTTGCTTGACCTCTCTTAATATTAGATTATGCAGTAAAGTCCTCTAGACTCTCATTTCTGGCATTTTGAAAAAATCACCAAATATTGATTCTCCTAGTCTTTCCCATACATTTGGTCTTACATTTCTTCTAATCAAATCAATTACTTCATAGTTTGAAGGCACATGTACTCCTTTCCCCCAGTTGCAGTCTTTTGGATAATCAGTTCTTAGTTTTTTGGTGTTCTATGAACTTAGGTCTCTCCTTCTATTTGTATCATTTTTTAAAATGGAAATTTAACAAAATGATAAGAAACGTACTAGGTATCTACTAGGTTTTTCGAACCAACAGTGTGTTAGAATAACAATTAGTTTAAAACATTTTTTGTTTTTGTTTTTTTACCTCTTTTGTTTACATCGTGGATTTTGAAACCTTTTTCTCTTCTACATTTGCAGGTGCCTTTCCTCTTCTCTGGTTTTTTGGAGCCATTTTTACTGTATCTAGGGTTTTTTGAGGGAAATCGCTTTTTTGTTTCTTGATGCGTATTTTGCTCTGGAATGTTTTGGGTGAACGATAAGCTGAACGGTTTATGTTTAGTTTTGTAACCTCCCAACTTTGTAGTAGAGGTCTATAGATAGGCCATTTTTTATTTTTTTTGAATTTTTAAAAAATGTTTTTCCTGTTGTAATCAAATATATTTAAATTTTTTTTTCTTAAAATACTTTTTTAAAATGTTTTTTTTTCATAAAATGTTTATTGTTAATCAGTTTTACCATATTTCTAACATCTTTAGATATCACATTTTTTTCTCTTGTAATCAAATCTTTTTAAATCTTTTAGGATTTTCATACTAGTTAGATACCAGTTTTTATGTTTGATATAAGTTAACTAATTTTTTTTCACAACCAACTTGATTTTAGATACTAGTTTCTTCATATAATTCATGTGAGATTCCAATTAGATATTAATCATTATTCATTATATCACATTTTTTTCCATTTTTTATGTGTATATGTAGTAGTAATTTTTCATACCAGTTAGATACTAGTTATATACTAGTTTCTCCTCATTTTAGCAGGTTAAGTTATTGGTAAACTTGTTTTTTCTTCATTCCTACCAGTTGGATACTAGTTAGATACCAGTTACTCCATATTTTGTATATTAAGCCAGTTTTTTTCAGTAATTATATGAAGTATTCAGTTGTTAGCTGGTTCATTTCTATGTATATGTGTAGTAGTAAGTTTTCATATCAGTTAGATTATAATTATATACCAGTTTTCCTCATTTTAGCATGTTAAGTTATTGGTAAACTTGGTTTTTCTTCATTCCTACTAGTTGGATACCAGTTTCTCCATATTTTGTATATTAAGCCAGTTTTTCTCAGTAATTAAGTGAAGTATTCAGTTGTTAGTTGGTTCATTTCTATGTATATGTGTAGTAGTAAGTTTTCATATCAGTTAGATTCTAGTTATATATATAGTTTTCCTCATTTTAGCAGGTTAAGTTATTGGTAAACTTGGTTTTTCTTCATTCCTACCAGTTGGATTCCAGTTAGATACCAGTTTCTCCATTTTTTTGTACATTAAGTCAGTTTCTTTCTGTAATTAAGTGAAGTATTCAGTTGTTAGTAGTAATTTTTATGTATATGTGTAGTAGTAATTTTTCATACCAGTTAGATACTAGTTATAAACCAGTTTCTCCTCATTTTTAGCAGGTGAAGTTACTGGTAAAATTGTTTTTTATATATTCCTACCAGTTGGATACTAGTTTCTTCATTTTCTATGTATATGTGTAGTAGTAAGTTTTCATATCAGTTAGATTCTAGTTATATATGAGTTTTCCTCATTTTAGCAGGTTAAGTTATTGGTAAACTTGCTTTTAGAACTTTCATACCAGTTAGAAAAAACACATCATTTTATCACATTTTTTTTCCAATTTTTATGTATATGTGTAGTAGTAATTTTTCATACCAGTTAGATACTAGTTATAAACCAGTTTCTCCCCAGTTTTAGCAGATTAAGTTACTGGTAAACTTGTTTTTTATACATTCCTACCAGTTGGATACCAGTTAGATACCAATTGCTTTATGATGTGTTTTTTCTATATGCTAACAATTTTTTTGAATACTTAAACAAATGAAATTAAATTAAACAATGGAAGATGTTCGTATTTTTAAAATAAAATAAAATTAAATTAAACAATGTGCATTCTACATGTCAACCACCAAACAATTCATTTATATCCCTGATAATATCATCATCGCTTTCCTCGTTTAATTCTGCACTTCTCTGCCCATATTCATAGAGGCTCAATGCATATATCTATACCTTTGCAGATTAATATCAATCTTCCCTTGCATCTTTTTCTCTTCTATCTCATACTCTATGAATGTCGTGATGTACACACCACAATCACTGCAATTTTTAGTTAAAAAGATCATGAATTTTTTAGTACTTTCATTTTTAAATACAGAGATATTAAAATAGAATAAGAATGTAGAAGTGGTTAGTGTACCATAAAGTTTGTTGTGGCAAACCCTGCACTATCTCAAATTTAAGGCTATTAACTCTGGGCAGTGGCGTCTAGGGAATATGTTGCAAGAAACTAAATTTGTTAATATAATATGTAAGCATCCGAGCATATTGTTTAGCCACTTTCATGGTTTTGTTGAAGTTTGATCTATAGCCCATGGAATCATATATGTACAACTTTCTTGTTTTCACATTGAATCTACCAAGGATCCAGTGATCATTTCCTGCTATCATTGGCATGTAGACATTTTCAATTCCATCCCATGGCTCCAGAAAATGTGCTCCAATCCCCATGATCCTGGATGATATTGTATCACCCATGTTTATTATTTGGTCTACTTGCATTTCTATTAGCTCCTTATTGTCGATTGTTTGCTCACTCAGCAAAACATTTGCATCAAATGCCAGGTTAGTTGTTGTGAACAAATGGTTGACTCTCTGGCAGTATCTACCTTTTTTCCTTATGTAATACATCAAAAGGTCGATGTGCTGCATCATTTTATTTTTTTAACTATGTCAGATGTGTTTTCCCACATTAAAAATATGCAATGTTAGTGTTCATGTATTAAATCTTAGTTTTCTTTGTCTAAGTATTTTTTTTCTATGCCCCTATGTTGATATGTCATAGGAGATTTATCACATTTATAATAAATTTTTAAACAGATACAATACCAGTTTCTCAACAATTAATACTAGTTTTCTACTAGTTAGATACCAGTTTCTTACAAGTTATATTCTATTTTCCTACCTGTTAGATACTAGTTTCCTACCAGTCATATACTAGTTTCATACCAGTTATAATAACAGTTACATACTAGTTTCCTACCAGTTAGATACTAGTTTCCTACCAACTATAATACCAGTTAAATAGTTATAACACATTATTAAATAGACTAAACATAGTCTTTTTAATAAAAAAAGAGAATTTTGTATGTTTTTTTCTAACTTACATCGCTCCAGAGGTAGGATCCTGAGAAGAAGAGGTCAGCCCATAATGTTTTGCTTCTAACATCATCAACCTTGTAAATGAACATGGGTATAATATCATTCTGACCCTCCTACAGCTTATTGTCTCTGATGGATGTGTTTGTCATTTAAAATATTAGTTTCATTTCTCTTTTCTTTTTATAATTAAATATATGAATATGATAAACAAAAAATAAACTCCATCTATGAGGAGGTTAACTTACTTGGTTCTGGAATCAAGCATTTCTTCCCTAAGGTACATTTCCATAGCTTTTATCGTGTCATCCCTGTTTAACTCTTCTCCAAGCATTGCAAAATCATCAAGAACATACTTGCTTCAGGATTTTTGCTTTGGAGTGTTTGTTTTGAAGATTTTCTTTGGTAGCTCTATTTTTTTGGCAGCTGTATATTGTCTTTTGGTAGGATGATGTGGTTCATCTTCTTCATCTCTTAGTGTTTTACCTCTGCCCCTGCCCCTGCCCCTGCCTCGGCCTTGTTGTACTTTTGCTGGAGGAGTTTGCATAGTCCTTATTGGGGGTTTCACTATATTTTCCTCACCCACTGGGCTTGCAAATCTAACTTTCTTCACTCCCTTTTTCATGCAACAAAGTTGAGATGATAAATAAAACATAATTATCCGACGATGAATGCATGCATGCATAAATTTTTAGTATTTTTTTAAATCTTTAATTTGTATACTCACTTTTTTTTCAATTCCAATGATTTGCTTCCATGTAATCGGCCTCTATTTTATTTAGTATTGCATTGTCAGTAGAGTTTAGGGAGAAGGGAGAATCATCCTAATATAATAGAACAAGAAATATAGATGAGATTTTTGATAAATCTCAGTAATTTGTACCTCGGTTTCAATCTTCATGCTATTTACATACTAGTTAACTACCAGTTTTCATGATTATTCATTTATTCATGGCATTTGTTTTTACTATCAGTGATTCAATTCTATTTTTAGTTCAATTTTTACTATTCATACTAGTTAGATTCTGGATTCGTACAAATTTCCTATTCTACATTCTTTTTTTCCCTAAAATTAAGTGAATTATTCAGTTGTTAGCTGTTTCATTTCTATATATATGTGTAGTAGTAAGTTTTCATACCAGTTAGATACTAGTTAAATACCAATTTTTCTTATTTTAGCAGTTTAAGTTATTGGTAAACTTGTTTTTCTTCATTCCTACCAATTAGATACCAGTTTCTCCAAAATTCATATGTGTTTTGTACTTGTACCTTTTTTGTGGAGAGGATTTGCATTGCATTGGCCGCTTCCAATTCTTCATCATTGAGCTTGTCATTGGTCTTTTCCTTTTCCACCACTTGGCTCCTCTCTTGTGATTCATCAGTGCTTGGGGTTAGAAGGTGGAAAGTAGGTTTGTTTTTCTTTCTTCCATAAGTCACTCTTATTTTAATTGTTTCCTTCTTCTGTTCTATTGCATCCTTCACTGATAATACTGATTCCTTCGCTATTTTTTATGTAATCCCAGTCATTAAGGCTATAATTAGGTTTAGCAACAGCCACATTTGCTAACTCAGTGGGAGTGATTTCGGTTTGCATTGCTGCTTCGATCAATAGTGGAGGTTCTTGTTGTAACTTTTGAGCAGCGTTTTCTTCATTTTTAGCATCTTTCCCTACCTCCACAATCCCCATTTCTTCTTTCTCCAATGTGGTGGGAATGACTTATTCCTCAGCCTACAAAAAGTATGTTTGTTTAATATTTTTAACCTTTATACTAGATACAAACCAGATAAAATGTGCAAGCACTATTTTATGTAATAAAATGTAATACTAGATACCTACCAGATAAATACTAGATAAATGTAAATATAAATTTTTTTTGTTTTTTCTTACCATGCTAGATTCGATCACCCTTTCAATTGGTTGTTGTTCCTTTTCTTGGCTCTTAGTGTCCAATGGAATTATATATGCATGTTCTTGATCATTGCCAACAGCCTGGGGGAAAAAGACATTATACGTATTAATAGTTGTTTTTGTTTTGTTTTTTTATAGTAAAGTCAGGAAGCATACATGTAATAATTTTCTTACCAGAAAATGTATGATTTCTGTTCCTTGGCTCTGGGAGTCTATTATGATTATTGGGGGTTGATATTCATTGCTTTTTTGTAGCTTTCCTAGCATTGGATCTTGGATTTGATCTTGATTTCCACTGCCCAGTTTAACAGTTGCAATGTATTCCTCTTCAATTTGGATAGCTTGAAAAGTTTCATACCAGTTATATACCAGTTTTCTACAATTGGTTTTAGTTTTCATACAAGTTTGTCTTTGTTTGATTTCTTCATACTAGTTTCCTACTAGTTACCTACTAGTTTCTTTTTTATTTTTTAGGACAAATGATTTTTATTAGGACAAGTTATGTTGTTTCATCCCAACACTTTATTTTCCTGAGTTTTCACCTTTATACCATTTATATACCAGTTACATACCACTTTCTAAATTTATACTAGTTAAACAACAATTACTTACTAGTTATATACCAGTTACCTAGTTATCTACTAGTTATATACCAGTTACTACTATATTGTGTTCCATACCAGTTTTCATACTATATTGTGTTTCATACCTCTTTTTCTATCTATTTGGATCCATCACTTTTTAGTCCTCCTTCTTCCTCTGCTAACACCTCTGTGCTGATCTCATCTGTTGTTCTTAGTTCTTCTATTTTTTCATCACTTTTTGGTCCTATTTCTTCTTCCTGAGTTTTTAATTAAGTTTTTTGTTAGATAATGTTATTACCCATAATAGGGACATTTTTTAATTTTTTATTCAAGAAATGGATACTTACATTTCCAATAAGCAAACTCTCATTACTGTCTGGGATCATTTCGTCACTTCTATCCTCATCGCTCGTTCCCCCCTGTTTGACAATTTGTAATATATTTCAGATTTTGATGTTGTAAATAATTGATTCTTTACAATCAATTTGAGCATTACATTTTATCATTTTTTTAACTTACATCTATATCCATTGAGTGAATGACTTCTTTTGATTTGTTTCCTTGAGGTGCATTAGAGTCACTGGATCTGCCTTCTTCAGATTCTTTTTCATCATCACTTTGCTCATTCTCAAAGCTTGTTTCAGTATTCGATGACATTTGATATTTCCTTTTCTTTTTGCTGAGGACATTGTCCTGGATGATTTTCTTTAGTTCAGTAATTTTGAGCATAAGATTGCTCCGGTTCTTCTCTAATTATTCAATTTTCTCCCCATCTCCTTCACCGTCTTCTCCAGCTTTTCAACTTTCTTAGATGTTTCTGTGTTTTCTGAGCACATATCTCCCAACTTTAGTGGTTCGAGAAATGGGTCGAATTCACCCAATTTCAGATTGCACAACTCCTCCTCGGTTGGCATGATTTTTCTTATTTTTATTTGCATGTAAATCTGTTAGATATTAAAATCATTTTTTTCACAAGATAGACAAAATGAAAGAATCACAGTAGTATCACGTGTGAAGTTTATAAGTATATGGTTGAAAACTGATCCATACCAGATACCTACCAGTTTCTTACTAGATATTTATGAGCTTTCATACGGGCATATTAGTTGATTGTTTTTATTTTTTTATTTTTTATTTTTTAAAAGAAATGCAGTACTTACCAAATTTTGGGTGAAATCGAACAAATTATTTTCCATGCCAACAGTTTTGGAAGCTGTGTTTTTAGGCCTCCACATGAAAAACCTCTCCTTGAACTCCTCTCCCTTCTTCAGATTAATTCTTTCACATACGACACCTTCGCAAGGTTCATAGACCTAATAGAACTAGACTTGGAAAACCATTGGGAAGTCGGTTATCACGTATGACTGTTTTGCTCCTTGCCTCCTCATTGGCGATTTCAGTCCATTCAATGTTGATTGGTAAGAAAGACTCCCCCAAGCGGCCTTTGTGTAATTTCCTGAGTACACAGAATCACAAATTTTGAGCGGGATTTTGCTGCTCGGTTCATTCCCCAACAAGTAGCAGCTTATGAAGTAGACCATCGCCATGATGAAGTAGTCATCGTCATTTTCAATTTCAACTCGGGTTTTCAGGCTCTGGTCAATCAGATTAGACTGCCTCAGAATATTCTCCATCATATTTTTTGTTATGCTTCTTTTCTCTCTCGGGAAATACTTGTTGAGGAATTCAGCAGATTCACTGGTCTCTATCATCTTGTAGTCATCTTTTGCTGTTGATGGTAGGCCGGAGATCAAAATGAAATGCTCCATCCCAAAGTACACAGGCTACCCTCCAAGCTCTATGTACATGCAGTCTTTGTTATTCTGATCTATCTCACGGATCAATAAATTGTGCAGAAGGTTCTTGTGTGCCTTCATTGTGTTCCGTCTGAAGAATTTTCCAAAGATAGAATCCTACATTCTATCAATAACACTATTCGGAGTGTTGTCTATAATGTACTCGATGATGGTTTGGTCAGAGATAACTTTAGCTGCGGATGTGTATTTTGAGCCCCTTGGTAGGATAAGGCTGTATGGCTGCACATTTTTTGTGTGATTTTTCATTTTTAGGCATCATATTTAATGAACAAATATAAAAAGTTCATAAAACTTACATACTATGTTCCTTTTTACTAATAAGTTCCCACTTAATACCAGTTAGATACCAGTTTCTTATGTACTTTTCAACCAAATCATAGAGATCAATTAGATACCATTTTATGAATTTGTTTTTCAAATTTATACCAGTTAAATAATAGTTTCAAATTCAAATTCCTACTGTTTTAATTTCAATACCAGTTAGATACCAGTTTCCTACCACTTTCTTACTAGTTTTGACATTTTTTGTTCTTCATACTAGTTAGATACCAAATAGATACCAGATTACTACTATTTTAATTTCAATACCAGTTAGATACCAGCTTCCTACCAATTTCTTACTAGTTTTGACATTTTTTGTTCTTCATACTAGTTAGATACCAGATAGATACCAGATTACTACTATTTTAATTTCAATACCAGTTAAATACCAGTTAGATACCAGTTTCCAACCACTTTCTTACTAGTTTTAACATATTTTGTTCTTCATACCAGTTAGATACTAGTTAGATACCAGATTCCTACTATTTTAATTTCAATACCACTTTCCTTCCATTTACATACTAGTTTTTGTTTTTTTTGTTTCATTATGCAGTTTCATTCAAACTTCATACCATTTAGATACCAGTTACATTTCCTCAGTCTAGATTCGGTTTCCATCTTCATACCAGTTATATACTAGTTTCCTACAATCATTCCACTTAGATCTTTCATTCCACTTAGATCTATAATCATCTTCTTTAAAATCAGTTTCGTATATACCAGTTTATTATGTAGTTTATCGTAACCATATTTAAATACCAGTTAGATACCAGTTTCCTACCACTTTCTTACTAGTTTTGACATTTTTTGTTGTTCATACTAGTTAGATACCAGATAGATACCAGATTACTACTTTTTAATGTCAATACCAGTTAAATACCAGTTAGATACCAGTTTCTTACCACTTTCTTACTAGTTTTGACATTTTTTGTTCTTCATACTAGTTAGATACTAGATAGATACCAGATTACTACTATTTTAATTTCAATACCATTTAAATACCAGTTAGATACCAGTTTCCTACCACTTTCTTACTAGTTTTGACATATTTTGTTCTTCATACCAGTTAGATACCAGATTCCTACTGTTTTAATTTCAATACCACTTTCCTACCATCTACATACTAGTTTTTTTTTTTTTTTTTTTTATTATGCAATTTCATTCAAACTTCATACCATTTAGATACCAGTTAAATTTCCTCTATCTAGATTCGATTTCCATCTTCATACCAATTATATACTCGTTTCCTACAATCATTCCACTTAGATCTTTCATTCAACTTAGATCTACAATCATCTTCCTTAGATCTACAATCATCTTCTTTAAAATCAGTTTCGTATATACCAGTTTATTATGTAGTTTATCAAAACCATATTTAAATACTAGTTAGATATCAGTTTCTTCTTTAAAACAAAGAGCTCACAATTTATGGATTTGTGTGTTTACCTCCTGTAGTTTTTGACTTTCTTCCTTTATTTGGACTTGAGCTTTTTCCTTTCTGATCTTTTTCGTTTGTGTTGTCTCTTGTTTTACTAGATCAGTTTTCTTGCGTGCCATTTTTCTACCTATTTTTTTTGTCAAAAAATTCAATATTAAAAGAAATTGATAATGACCTTTTTTTTAGGTTTCAAAAACTGAAAATACTTACTGCGAAGGAGGTGAAGATTGCTTGAAGACTTGAGAATTCAAATTACTTGAAGTTTATCGTTTCGTGAGTTGAATGACTGTAGAATTGTTGTTCGGAAAGCTAGGTTTTATGGGCAAGAGTTTTTCCTGGGGCGAGAGTGAGATCGTGAGTTTTTTGTTGAGAGTAGGAGTGAGAATGAAGGAGGAAAGCGGTTACTGTGTATGGGACGTATAGAAAGTGAAAGGTTTTGGGTAGAACGTATGAATTAAAAGTAAGAAAGTTATTTGGGAAAAAATAGTTGAGGCCTAAAACTTGGCCTGAAATTATTTCCAAATTTCGGCCCATTTATATAATTTTCCCTATAAATAATTAATTTTTTGTCTATTACTTAATTTAATAAAGTATATTATCAAGGTTTTGAATTTACATTTTGTACCATCTTATGATAACCTCGTCGGATTTTATAGTTATCTTATAGTTATTTCAAAACAACGTAATTTTTGTATTTTTTTACCATGATTTTATTATACTTTATTTATAGTATTTATAATTAATGTAAACATGTTATATTTATGTGTTTTTATTTATTTTTTGTAATTGAATTTATTTTTGATATAACAAAATTGCATTTTATAGTTATCTTATAGTTATCATATAGTTTACTAATAGATATATTCAATATAACAAAATAGCATTTTATAATTATTTTATACTTAATTCAAATTGATGTAATTATGTTATATTTTTGCTATAGTTTACTTTTAATATGTCAAATTGATATAGTTGTGTTATATTTATTTGTATTTAATTAAGTGTGTGTTTAAACTATGTAACAACTATAAAAGAACCATAAAATAAATATGTATCGGTAAAAAAAGTTCAGAAAAAGTATAGCATCATGGATCTTATTTTGAAGGGAAACATAAAGA
>CATIWQ010228609.1:0-18579 GCA_949673415.1 Euphorbia schlechtendalii | reverse complement strand
AATGAAAAATGAGTAAATATAGGTATGAAAGATTAGAGAATCTAAATATATAGATTTTCCCTACGAAATAAGTATAGCAGAGAAAGAATGCAAGTTCAACAAAGATGTTACGATTCACTAAACTAATCTAACAAACTCAGTTCTAAATACTCACATGTTCAATTATTTACCATAGAGAAATACATAAAATGACTTTTCTAAATCTAGAGCAAATGAATTAAGAAAATTATATAAACCTAGACAATGTCAATACTATGCTTAGTACGGGTCGCTCTCCCTTAGCCACATTTAGCAAGTTACCATTCCAAAAATGTTGGCTCACTAAACAACGTTATATCATAGATCCAGTGATTATACATGATATTGTTAACCCCGAAATTACTCTTAAAATTAACTCTAATGCATATAACTTGATTAATATAAATGACTTAGCACGAAATACGCATTATGACACATAGACATATCATAAACTTTGAAATAGAAAGTATAAGTAGAAAGCAAAGAAAAGTTGTATGGTATGCAAGTGAAAGCTAAAGTTGATCAAACCGTATCCACTCTTTAATGGGAGACGTAAATTCCCGCAATTCCTGCGTTTGCTTTGAATTCGGTATCAACTCGTACAAAACCTCCACTAGGATGCTATTCTTTGTGAATATCGAATAAATGAATATTGAAGAACGAAAACTTTTATTGATAATTGATTTGCAATTACACTTATACAATAATCGTTCGAATATGTAGAGAAATTTAGTGATCGAAATAAGGTTCGAATCACTTATACATTTTCTCGCTAACACTTATGAAGGTAGCGAAATCTAGATATTTTTACTCTCTATCTATGCGACACACTTATCACTCTTACCACACCATATAATCCACAAGAAATTTGTTGAGTCATGAAGCCTATTTATAGAGTATGAAGGGTTGCGTCTATCCAAAGAAAGAGTCATGTCCATTGGTGAAGAATTACATTGCTTCATTGTGATTGGTTGAATTGGTTTGATCTTATCCACAATGGAAAGGAACCTTTTCATGATTTGTTAACTTCCTAAAGGTGTCTTTTCATTTGGTAGTTGATGGCGATTGATAGCAATTGATCATTCTTATCTGGCGGTTGAAAGAAGGGAACAATTGACCAAAAAACCATCAAGGTCGCGACCGCGAATGATTGTCATGACCTTGAATGCTTGGTTGGCAACTTTCTATTGTGAAAGTTAACAAGTCATGACCGTAATATGTGTGTCACGATCGTGACATGCCTTTTTTCACACTATTTTTCTTTACGATTTCTACCGTTCTTTAACATCTTCGATCCTTTGCCAAATCCTTAAATTCCACACATCTTTTTGCTCCTTTTTCTCTCTTTCTTCATAGATTTCCAACTTTAATCATTTTACTTCCAAGATTTACCTAGTTACTGCATTTGCATAAAAAATAACTACATACCACGTGAAATCTTTTATATGAATTATAAAAATGACTTAAACTATAGTGTTTAATGTGTAAAATTATCATGGTAATAAGTGTAATTATACACTTATCAACTGCCATGTCAATACCCAAAATGACTGCCAAATTAAATTACATTAAATCTTGCCCCACTGAAGCTTATGGCTTTTTTGTCATTCTTGTTCTTATAATTGCCTACAAAAATGCAATTTCAAATCAGAATCAGAACTATACCATACTTAAATTCTACTATATTCCTAAAGCATAAATTGTTACTTACACTTTCAGTTACCTTTTTTTCAGCTTGCTTTCTCTTTCTAGCCTGCCATGCTATCTCTCCGATCATACTAGCACTGCATCTCCTTGCATTATATCTTGGTTGTTTACATTTGCCATAAAGAACAATGCCACCAACCCTGGAGCTTTTAAAAGGATTCCTAGCCTTATCAGGTTCTCTAACCCTCTTTTTTCTAGGCCTTCCTGGTGTCTTCTTCACTATCCAAGGATGGATGTCAGCATGTTTAGTTCTTTCTCATTCATCTTATGATGGCACTGGCTTTTACCTGTGACAATACACAAATTAATGTCAACCACAACCAAAATACATGCAATTGGTATATTAAATTGAAGGTCCATACTTGTGGTTGTACACTGCTATGAAAGTTGATTTTGAGAAGTAGTTATCAACATACTTCTCGGGCAATTTCCTATTAGCACTAATAGTAGCTACACCATGTTTGTAAGGAATTCTAGTGAGTTTCCACATTATGCAAGTGCATGTTTGTGAAGAAATTTCAACATCTACTTGGCTGTTTCCACACATCACTTCATAACTCTTGTCTCCTGTAGGAGTGCAGAATTAGTTCCAGCTATGGACTTTGATCTCCTCTAACTGATCTTGAATGTGAGGACAAATAGGACCCTTGTACTTAGTCATCCCTGTCAGCTTCACATAATGCCTTTTCATAAGTTTTTTCTTAATGTATTTAAACATTGACAAGATGGACATGTCTCTAGCTTTGATGATCAACTAGTTGAAAGATTCACGTGTATTATTATTTACATCAACACACTTTGTATTGGGGGAGAAGTGGCATCTGACTCATGTGCTTGGATCATGATTCATGATCCATGCATAAGCATTCTTATCAAACTCTTCTAGTCACATCATCCTAGATAAAAAAATTTTCTTGCTTCCAGCTGTTGCTGCCCCCCATAGATGGTACCTGCAGATTTCACCCTTGAACAACTTTTTCATATTTTCATACATGTTCTTCACACAGAACCTGTGTTCCATTTTAGGTTCTAACTCTTTCAGAGGCTTAACTAATCCCTACACAAATGTGACAATATGCAATGTCTTAGAATAGTTAAAAAAAGTCAGTTAGCTACAACCAAAATTCACAACTTCAAAAAAAATTCACTACTTTAGAAAGTTACTTAAACACAGTTAGAAATAGATAAGAAAAATTCACAACTTCAGAAAGTTACATGCCAATTCCAAATAGCCAAACTATATGCTAATGTCAACTTTAATGCCAAAAAGCCAAACTATATTCTAATGCCAATGCCAAACTGAGAATTTATATGCTAATGCCAAACTCAGAATTTACATACCAATGCTAAAAAGCCAAACTTGAACACAGTTACTGAGTTTGCCAAACTATATGCTAAAAGCCAATGCTAAAATGTTTGCCAAAAGGCCATTTGCCAACTTCAAAATAATTAAACCCAAACCCAAAATGATAGAGTACATGCCAAATCTAAAATCACAGAGTACATGCCAAACCCAAAATTACTGCCAATGTCAAAATATTTGCCAAACTTAGAATTTACATGCTAATGCCAAAAGGCTAAACTATATTCTAATGCCAATGCCAAAAAGCCAAACTTGAACATAGTTACTGTGTTTGCCAAACTATATGCTTAAAGCCAATGCCAAAATGTTTTCCAAAAAGCCATTTGCCAACTTCAACACTGTTAAACCCAAACCCAAAATGACAAAGTACATGCCAAATCCAAAATCACAGAGTACATGCCAAATAAAAAAATTACTGCCAATGTCAAATTATTTGCCAAACTTAGAATTTACATGCCAATGCTAAAATGCCAAAATCACCTAGTACATAAAACAATTGAGTACATGGTTCAAAAAAATACCTTCTATTGATCTGACATAAAGACCCAGCTAGTTTCACTTGGACTCCTATAGTTTGCAAATAATAACTCCATGAACTACTTCCAAAGCTTTGCATTCTGAGTCCACACAAGCCAAAGCAATGGGAAATAAATTCTCATTTCCATCCTTTACAAAAGCACATAATAACTGGCCTCCTAGGTTTTTTTTCATATGGCATCCATCAAGACACACAAATGGCCTAATTCTAGTGACATATCCTTGCTTCTATGGTGCTAGCCTAACATACATATACTAAGAGATAAGTTTTTCCCTTGGTATAGATCCAGTTTAGTGGATAAGCTGCAGCTCAGTGATTATTTCAACCAAACTGCCAAGATTTGTTATCATTATGTTATGTCCATAATCCCACAACCTATAATACTATGTAGTGACTCCTTGTACAAGCTTGGCTACTCTTTCTTTAACCCTATAGCATTTCGTAGGATAAATTTCAACTCCTAGATCCCTCCTCACTTTATTTTATCATATCATCCACTTCCCACTTAGGATTATCTCTCAAATCATCTAGATACTTTTTAGATAAAAATTTGGAGTTCACAAGATGATTAGCCATTGACCTAACATAAGTGTGAGTGGCCTTAAATGTCTTAATCTGAAATATACTTGTGTCCTGAAGTTGAGATGCAAGAATTCTAAATCCACACTTTTCCTTGCATTCAACACATATCACTTTCCTGCTATTTTTTGTGAACACATGGGATGCCCCCCCTTTCACTTGCCCATCATCTCAAAGCAATTCAATATTGTTCTGGCCTAGTGAATAACATTCTAGTGCATAACTCACTAGTGACCTCATTGTAGTGAATGGATCTTGATTGGCCTTCATCACTTGAGCCTTGAGGATTGTATAGCTCATTCTCCATACTAATACCTAGTTTATTGAACTCATTCATGTCTTCATTATTTAAATCTTCACCTAAATCTTCATTGCCTAAATCCTCCACATTTACATTTTTGGGTTCAAAGGAATCAAAAGGTTCTTCACCATCTGATTCTACCTCCAAATCAAACCACTCAATATCTCTATCACTGCTGGCACTAAATACCACTTCAGCAGAGTGAAACCCAAATCCATCTTCAAAGCTAATGTCCTCATCAATGCATAGGATTCCACCATATGCAAAGCTAGTATCCTTTTCAACATCCACTTCAATGTCCTCTTCAACATCCACTTCAAAATCCTCTTTAGTAATTACTTCAAAATCATCTTCAACATTCACATTTTCATTAGCATTGCTTCCTAGTACTTCATTATCCATATCAACACCCCTCATTGATTCCCAAAAATCATTAGAATTTTTCATTCTTTCTTTCTATTCTCTACATTAGGTATAATGTCTTGCAAATGAGGCTCATTTCCAACCAAATATATACGATGCCCACTTTCATTTTTATGAAAATCCAACAAATCTATCAATGTTGGTTCTATATAATATCTTCGTAATCCCAAGCTCCTGTCATTCCTTTTATCTTATACCACATTCTACATCCATGATTATATCCCAGATCAAGAGCAAGATCTTCTAAATAAAATACCCTTGTTAAACCTAAATTAATAATACTTCATAGTACTTAAAACGTTTTGGAAATAACAAACTGTCTAGGATAGTAAATTAAATGAGTACTAAGTAAACTCTTAATTAATCAAGTTTACTTGAGGTTGTTTAAGGGAAAACAACTCAGTTTACTAAATGATTAGTTAAGTTATGGCTTAGAGTAAGAAAAGATGAGTCAACCTAGTATTACATATTTTATAAAGATATAGACTCAGTTGTGCTGAGTTAGCTTTTTATGATAAAAGATGAGCTACTTTGACACTTAAAGAATTAATTGACACATATACATTTAACGCTTTCTATGAGAAATGAAATATCCCTTTGATGCTTTTCAAGAAAAAATGCACTGAAATTAAAGAAGATATTCAAGTGGTCCTCACATCCAAATGGTGTCAGTACGAAATGTTGGAGATTCCTCACTAAAGTCCAAGTTAAAAGGAATCCTCTGATATGTGTCGTTTCTCAATGTCTCTGCGCAACTCTGCAATGTCATCATAGTCAACGAATCACATAAATCCAAGTTGCATCTCGCACGCCTCTCTATCAGACCGGATTACATGAAGATAAATGAGTTTTTGACACTTTGGATTAACAGTTTAATCTCACGCTTCAGCATTAGAAATCTGTCTCTAAATGTCTCTAAACGGGAAAATTCAAAAGATTTGAAGAGAGGAGATATTGAGAAAATGGCTACTTCCAAGACCTTCAACTATAAATTGAAGACTGAAGCAGACATTTAAACTTGGTGAATCACCTCAAATTTCTTAAAGAGCTAAAACTTTGTTCAATCATTCACAAATTTCAAAAATTTCAAATAAAGTAATCGCAAATTCATTAATATTTGTTTGTAATAGAGAGATAGCACTTAAGGTTTAACATTGTAAAGGATTCAACGTTCTTATAAGTTGAAATCCTTTGTTCGTATTTTTTGTTAAGAAATCATAGTGACAGCTTAGGAAGGGTACCTAAACTGTGTTTGAGAGGTAGTAAGAAAGGAGGGCACTTTCTGTAATCTATTCTACCCGCTGTTGTTCACCACTTTTCTACTGATAAGTTTAATAACTTTTTCACAAAGTGTTTGGCTATATATTAATGGTGCCAAAAACTTGTTTGCGTAAAGTATATGTGTTGTCAGTACCTCTTATCAAATAGAAAAATGATGAAATAAGAAAATAAAATAAATTTGATATTTTGGATAGGAGGGTTAGAATGAAGAATGAGTAAATATAGATGTAAAAGATTTGAGAATCTAAATATATAGATTTTCCCTAGGAAATAAGGATAGAAGAGAAAACATGCAAGTTCAACAAAGATGTTACGATTCACTAAATTAATCTAACAGACTCAGTTCAAAACACCTAGATGTTCAATTATTCACTGCAAAGCAACACATGAAATAACTTTTCTAAATCTAGCGCAAACGAATTAAGACAATCATAGAAACCTGGACAACGTCAATACTATGCTTAGTAAAGGTTGCTCTCACATAGCCACATTTAGCAAGTTACCATTCCAAAAATGTTGGCTCACTAAACAATGTTATATCACAGATCCGGTGATTATACACGATATTGTTTATCCCGAAACCACTCTTAAAATTAACTCTAATGCATATAACTTGATTAACATAAAAGACTTAACACGAAATACGCATTATGACACATAGAAATATCATAAACTTCGAAATAGAAAGTATAAGTAGAAAGCAAAGCAAAGTTGTAAGGTATGCAAGTGAAAGCAAAAGTTGATCAGACCTTATCCACTCTTTAATGTGAGTCATCAATTCCCGCAATTCCTGCATCTACTTTGAATTCGGTCTCGACTAGTATAAAACCTGCACTAGGATGCTATTCTTTGTGAATATCGAACAAACGAATGTTGAAGAACGAAAACTTTTATTGATAAGTGCTTTGCAATTACACTCATACAACAAATACTCGAATATGTAGAGAAATCTAGTGATCGAAATAGGGATTCGAATCACTTAAACATTTTCTCACTAACGCTTATGGACCTAGCGAAAATGAAACATTTTTACTCTTTATCTATATATACATTATGCACTACTTTTCCACCCCTTCATTCTGCACCATATGCCACTGGTGGTGCACGAAATTATTGAGGATTTGGAGGACTATTTATATAGTTTGAAGGGTTGCGTCTATCCAAACGAAGAGTTACATCCATTGGTGAAAGATTGCATCTCTTCACTTTAATTGGTTGGTGAAACTTGATGTTATCCATAATGAATAGGCACCTTTTCATGATTGGTTGACTCTTGATAAGTGTCTTTTCGTTGGTAGTTGATGGCGGTTGATCATGCTTATCTGGCGGTTGGTAGTTAAGAAGATAATACCAGAAAACCGTCCAAGTTGTGATCGCGATAGACATGTCGCGAGTGTGAATCTTCCTTTGATAGATTTCTGTTCTGACGTGACCAGGTCACGACCGCGAATGGTTGTCGCAATCATGAATGGAGTTTTCTTTAGAAATTTCCCTGTAACTTCACCGATCTTCGACAACTTCGATTCTAAGCCAAATCTTTAAGTTCCACGCATCTTTTTGCACCTTTTTCACTCTTTTTTCATAGAATTCTACTTTTGATCATTTTACTCCCAAGATTTACCTAGTATCTGCATTTGCATAA
Source organism: Euphorbia schlechtendalii (assembly GCA_949673415.1). Lineage (NCBI taxonomy): Eukaryota > Viridiplantae > Streptophyta > Magnoliopsida > Malpighiales > Euphorbiaceae > Euphorbia > Euphorbia schlechtendalii. The sequence continues at coordinate 10,727 of CATIWQ010228609.1, read as the reverse complement.
AAAATAACTAAATACCATGTGAAATCTTTTATGTGAAGTATAAAAATGACTCAAACTATAGTGTTTATTATATAAAATTATCATGATTGATAAGTGTAATTATACACTTATCAATAGTCATGAGTCCACGTTCTTTAAGGTCCATGAAGTCCTCTGGGAAGCTATCCTTATTTCTTTTTGGTTGATTTTGGTTGTTTACCGAAAATCTTCGGAAAGGATCTGTTCCTAGCCAAAGTGGATGTTTCAGAAGGTGTAGTAACCTCCAAGTGAATGATAAAGATGCTGTAGACTCTCCATTCCAGTCTAAACCTCAAGTACTTAATCAAACTCACCTGAAATCTCAAGTTTTGGGGGAGTAAGTTTTTGTTTAGTTCAAGAACAGTTAAGAACACTTCAAATAAATGCTCCCCTTTTCTTATGCTAAATGTGAGTTCCTTCTTCTGGAACTCCCCCTTTTTCTCCGCAACTTCCCTCCCCCTTTCTCTGCTGAAATTCAGCTCTCTTAAGGAGAGAGTTCCCTTCAATCCAAAAGAGAAGTCCAAGTTTGATTTTTCCACTTTTCCATTTTTCAACTTAATCTCTCATCCCTATGAAAATGTTGGGGATCCAAAGTCCTTAGTGGGATTTGGCAGCTGTATTTCAATGATGGAAGCTGAGTAAATGGGAAAAATTTTGAATTTTTCGCTGAAAATGTCCACAAAGTGCAATTCTTGTTCTGCTATCAATGCGATGTCGTTAACAACATTGCAATGTCGCTAACGACATGGCATGGCCAGACTAGGTTTTTTTTTGGGCTTGGGCTTTTTTTAAGAAAAGTAAGCCTAAAGAAACTAGGTGGATGATTCCTAGACGATTTCAGAACCTTGCAAAATGTGAAAAGCTAATAAGGGAAGAATTACTGCTTCATCATAGAACTCGCGAGTCGGGCATAAAAATTCCATGATCACAAGCTACCCCTCGTGGGATCACTACTGATATGAGATCAGTATGGTCCATCGATTGAAAGAGCAGCAGGGTTTAGAGATAATACCTACCTAGTCGCGTTTGGCACTCTTTGGGGATGATGGCTGGAAGCTTTCATCTTGGTGCGGCATCTTTCGAGGATTAGTCTCTTGGTGCCCCTTGTGAATTGTCCGTTTGGTAATGATTTCCCCATGAAGGTTGACCTTCGGCTGCTTGGTACCACTAGAATTGTTGGGGAGAGAATGTTGACCATGTGCCTCCATCCTCGTAGTTGAGAATCCCGTGTGCAGGCTGTGATAAGCTTACTGATGACATGGACTGTAAAAAATCCACTGACTGAAAAAGTTAGGACCAGATGTGAACTATAGAAAGTTCATTGACTATAAAAAGTCAGAAAAAATATGAATTGTAGAAAGTTCATTTGACTGTAAAAAGTTAGAAGATTACAAACTGTAGAAAGTTTGTTTGACTGTAAAAAGTCAGAAGATTTTGAATTGCAGAAAGTTTGGTTGATTGTAAAAAGTCAAAATATTTTGAACTATAGTAAGTTCATTTAACTATAAAAAGTCAAAAGATTTTGAATTGTAGTAAGTTCGTGTAAAACGTTGAAAGATTTTGAACTGTAGTAAGTTCGGTTGACTGCAAAAAGTTGAAAGATTTTGAACTGTAGGAAGTTCGTTTGACTGTAAAAAGTAGAAAGATTTTGAACTGTAGTAAGTTTGTTTGACTGTGAAAAGTTGAAAGATTTTGAACTGTAGTAAGCTCGATTAACTGCAAAAAGTTGAATGATTTTGAATTGTAGTAAGTTCGTTTGACTGTAAAAAGTCAGAAGGAAATGCGGATTGTAGAAAGTCTGGTGAATGTAAAAAGTCTAAAGAAGATTTAGACTGTAGTAAGTCTATAAAGGAATGCAGACTTTAGAAAGTCTAGTGACTGTAAAAAAGTCTAGAAAGAGATATGGACTGTAGAAAGTCCCGACGGGTACACGGACTATAGAAAGTCTGCGGTGGATGCCCCTAATGAGTTGACCGTGGGTTTAATGTGATCCTGGTGCTGTTGGGGAAAGGATGAAAGTTGTGTGCCCAATGCCTTTGATGATACGTCGACTATGGTAAGTCTTTGTTGAAATCCGCTATGGGACGGTTGAATGTTGCGTTTTGAATTGTATACCCCTTGTGAGTTGACCTCCGGGTTGACTATGACCCTTGGAACTTCTTGGGAAAGGGTGAAAGCCGTGTGCTCCATGCCTTTGTTGATACGTTGACTGTTGTGAGTCTGACATATATGCCCCTTGTGAGTTGAAGGGGTTCCTGCAGGAATGAGGAATTTTATTAGTAGATACTTGTGACATATGTTTTAATTCCTTGATTGAGATTGCCAAAAGCAAAAAATTTTGCCCTTTCAATTAAGAATTAAAACACGTGGGTTCTGAGAAATTTTTCTTCTAGCCCATGATAAAAGTGGAAATTTGAGTTTGAGATTTTCGAGGATATCCCGATGGCTGCTCCGTTGTTTTGGGAGGCTTTTGTGATATTGCAACGTTGACTTTAGGCTTGAGTGGGCCATCATCTTATTTGAAGGTTCCTCATGTAGAGGTTTTTGTTTATCGGGACAGTTTTACCCCAGTTTGGCATCATCTTTACCTGTAAATAACGTGATGCGTATGTGATGTATGCATGTTTTTATGCATGAACAATATTTATCATATGATGTATATTCGTCTGTTGTAGATGTCATGGGCTCTGTTCATTGAAGTGCCTTTTCTTGTGCTAGTGCATGGTTGCCCCTAGGGTTTGTCTAGTGGGGATTCCATGGATGACTCCCTATTAGCGACGACCATGTGTTCGTTGAATAAGATTCAAGTTCAAAACTTGGATCTGGTTTGAGGAAAGTCTAGATTAGTCGTTGATCCCGCATTGTGTTAGCGATGATCGCTTGGCAGCCGTTTGCTTGAAGTGCTGAAGGTATATGATGCCGTGCATGTATCGTTCCAAGGAGGAGATGATGAATTTGATATTGGTTCTAACTTCTGCATAGACCGCCCCTGCGGGTTTTCAATCTATCGAACCTTGTCTTAATTTTTACCTTGATCGCCTTTTCAGATTTTCAATCTAGCAGACTCATTTTTCTTTATTTTTTGGATGTTTACTTGCGATATTCTACCATTGGCATGCAAGCAATCACAATAAGCATATGCATAAAGATTCAGAAAAATGATAAATCATTGATGAACTTAACAGGGGTATAAATGTTTCAAATGATTTAACCCCTGCCATTGATTAGCCCTCTCAGGTTTTCTAACCAATGTGGTTCTCTCAATGTCCTAAGTTTTGCCTAAGCCGCCCTTTTCGAGTTTTCAACACAGCGGACTATTTTGTTTCTATTTTAAAAAGAAGTCCTAATTTTTACTTAACAAACCGAGTGTTAATTGACAGGCTAAATATAAATTTATTTTTTATTATACCACTTTTCATTGATTTATTTCTTTCACCTATGCGTGATAGCAATTGTGTAAGACTTGGTCAATTTGGTAGATCAGTCGCTGTTGATGTCCACGACTTCAGTTGTTGTCTTGTTTAGTGTTCCTGATCGATTAGTTGGTGCTCATGCTGCTTTCCTAGCTTGAGATGTATTTGATGATAAGTATTGATCATCAGCATTTCCTTTGATGGAGATGATTGCCTCACAAATAATAGCGAGCCATGTGAAGGAGTTGTTGACTTGTTCAACAACCTAACTCCTTTTTGTCTTTAGTATTAACTTCCGTTTGATTGTCCCTTGAATGGTGGTGATCCATGTGATGGAGTTGTTGATGTGTTCAACGATCTGACTCCTTTTCCTGACTTTGCACTGATTGTTTGTTTTAATGAATGGTGGTGATGGAGTTGTTGACGTGTTCAACGATCTGTCTCCTTCTTTTTGACATTGCACTAGTTGTTTGGTCCCAACTTGCTTGGTGGACATTTTGGTCTTATTCTAGCTCTGATCCTTTTGATCTTTGCATGAGTCAGTGGATGTTTCATTCTTGGAGATCTTTTCGTTGATATTTCATCCTTGTATGATGAGGCAATTGCTATCACACGTTGTCTAAGTACATGTATTTGTCTCTCACTTTCTCTCAAGAGTCAAATCATTTGAATTTATTATGGGAAATCCATTTATACCCAATTTAATTTCATGACATGATGTGTCATATATGCTAAAAAGATTATGTGTATGCTTATGAGAATGCGTGATGTCATTGATAAAATATCAAGCGAATAAACAATGTTCAATTTATAAAAAAATAATTCAAAAGAAACCTTGTGCGTAAATAAATGCTAATTTATTACATCATCTTCTTCCGATGATAGTTCCCCCCCAGATGTATCAATGGATTCGAAGTGCTCCATCGTATCTGCCTTCTCAAACACTTCTTGGTAGTTGGAGAAGGTATCTGACCCAAACTTGTTTCTGTAGGATGGTAGTACACCGTCTAGAAACTTGCTTATCATCTCTGGTAGAGTTAAACAAGCCCAAAGCCAAACCTGTGAGGCCATCCAACATGCAAAGTAGGATTTGAAGCTCTCACCCTACTCTTTCCTTATAGCTTCCAGATGTTGGATCGTGGTTTCCATTTGAGAGTTGAAACCATAATGACCCATATGGCTTAAGCGAGGTTATTCCAATTGGTAGCTATGTCCAACGGGAGGTGGCTGTGCCATTCATTGACAGGGTGGCCCAAGGTGATGACAAAGTGCTTAGCCATCATCCTTTTACTGATCCTCAATGCTCTCATCATTATTTGATAATGAGTCAAGTGAGCACGCGGGTCATCAGATCCTACATATTTCTCAAACTATGGCATTGCGAAGTTTGGAGGCAAGCTATCTTCATCCCTGATTGTCGGTTGTGTAGGGTATCTGCTCCTTAGGTGGCCACCATGAGTGGCCAAGAATTGTTGCCATAGTTCCGCCATTCCTAGTTGTTAGAGGATGGTATTCCGTGTGCTTGGATAAGAGCCATATTGCCCTTGGGGATATGCCGCAAAATGGGGTAGTTGAGGTGCCTCGTACTGTAAGGCGATCGACGTATTCCAGTAAGGAACAAGGTGTTGGGTCATTCCTTGGTAGAAAGGCCCTGGTGCGAATGCTAGCTTGACTAGTTGTCCCTGGAAGAATTGGTTACCAAATTGCTGCTGGAAAGGATTGGCGAAGTTGAATCCTGGCAGACCAATTTGGTCTTGGTTCTGACGTTGTCCTACCCCAAACTGATGAAAGGTAGTAGGAGTAGGGGGTAGCATATGTGAGGTGGTGGTCCCCTTGTTGGATTGACATTGTTAAGGGTGACCTCCGAGCTGGACTCTGCATTCTAAGCCCTCCCGACGTGTTGGCGAATGAGTGATGCTAGCTGTTCGTTGTTGGCAAAGGCATTCAAGGTAGCTGCAATCTCGGCGCTCACCGATGACTATTGAGAATTTTATATCGTAAGATTAGGTTGATCTTCCCTTGAGCCTTCTTCTTGTGGATTGGCCATAATAGTGCGTTGAACTGAATCTGAATCAGAACTTGAGTCCTCACTTGAGTCAGTGTATGGAACCCCCTCCAGATCGGCCACAATTGGGGAAACGTGGACTAGGCGGTGAGCAGGCCTCTTCCTAGCTAAGATACACAAGTAAAGGGTCAGATGTGCATGTAAGATTCATGACATGACTCATGATCCGAGAAATGCTTGAGATGTTTAATGTTATGGCTGCATTCATAAGGGTTGGCATGCCATGATGTGAGATAACATGTATGTCAATCCATTTGAAACAAACAGGTTAGTCATTAGGTAAAGATGAAAACATGTGAAGATGAAAATCCAACAACGGGGGTTGGATTTGAGATTTGTACGATGTCTATGTGACTCATGAGATTACCAAGTTACCGTATGGCAATAAGTAAATGGTTTGAAAGGTGACATCAATGTGATGTCGATTGTTGTGTTTGTCAATCTGTTTGGAATAAACAGGTCGATTGCCGTAATACCCGTGTGGTAGTAGGCTTAGGGTTGAGGTGCGATTTGTGTTTTGGCAATCCATTTGGAACAAAATAGGTTGACTTTTGTGATACTCGTGTGGTAAAGTGTGATTTATGTTTGCCAATATATTTGGAACAAACAAGTTGCTAGACATAATACCCACATGGTAAATGGTTGAGGTTGTGATTTGTGTTTGCCAATCCGCTTGGAACAAATAAGTTGATTGTCATAATGACTGTGTAGTAATAGGCTTGGTTTAAGGTGCGAGTCATGTTTGCCAAACAAATTTGGAACAAATAGGTGATGGTTTGCTATTACCCGTGGGGTAATAGGCTTTTTGAGAATTCGCAACTGTGGCTCTTTCTCATGTCATGAGGTGGCTTTGTTCAGCTTCCACACAAATGTGTGAGTCTGGGTAAATAGTGCATTGTACCGTGTGACTCTTAGTATAGCGGGTTTGTTAACTCGAATGAGCAGAGGTTCAGGTGCCAAGTGGGCACAGCTATAACCAAGGATGATCCTCTCCTAGGTAACGCTGTCTTGTTGCATCATCTAATTCTAGGTTCAAGTTCGGGTAGAATGGTGTGTTATACTCTAGGCTTAGAAGTCCATGATTGTAAGTGAACAAAGGTTTGAGTGCTTAGTAAGCACTATTTTGATCATGAGTAGGTATTTTCCCTATTTGGGCTTTTTGGTATGTATAATTGCCTCAGAAGGGCTGTGAGTTGGATGTCGAGTGAACATCTCAAAGATGATGTGCAGGATGTATTATTTCCCCTTGTGGGCTAAGTGTCAGATGTCAAGTGGACATCATGTATTAAAAGAGAGGCAGGTTTGCCATGGGCAGGCTAATAGCGGGATGGCTGAAAAGGGGTAAGTGATGTCCCTAAGTGGTTTCATGTTATCCTAGGGTGACACGATCCATCGTGTCAACTGTGCCTAAGTGTATGTGGTATTGATTTGGTACCTTGATATGTACATTTATTATCATGAGTGTGTGCGTTCAAGTGTTTGCTAGCATGACATTTTTTCAATGATAAATTGAAAGTAGTATACACATAGCATATAGCATGCAACATTCAAACTTCTAACCATAAAACTCCCGTGCGTAGGGTTTTTGGCTAGTCTCTATCCTAAGTTTGGTTCATCTTAGTATCATGAAGATACTAAGGAGCGCACTTGCAAGAAAATATAATGCATGATCGCGTGTTGGATACACCCTAGGGGAAATGCCTATGTCTTATTTACATGAGGGCTTGTAAATGGGTTGCTGATGTAGATGGTTCTTGTTGCACTAAAATACACTCCAAGCCTCTCCCAAATGGGTTGAGGGAGGTACATGCGATATGGCAACAAGTTCTCCACTTACTCGAGTACTATCTTTTCTTAGGGAGGCAGATTAGTACAAGAGAAAGCTTTGCGATAATATGGGTACCTTAGACTTACGGGGCTAATCCCCTCTATTGTAATGTGAAATTATGAATATGTCATAGTTAAGAGAAAACAGAATAATGTGATCAATAATTTTCGACACTTATCCAAAATCTAAAACCTTTGAAAAACAAGTTTTTAGAAAAAAATCCCTAGTTGAGTCGCCACTATGAGCGGATGACACAGAGCGGTGGCCAAGAGCACATGGGATGATAGGCGCGGTCCACCAGGGCTTTTGAAAATGGTGCACTAGGTCATGGTACCCGGAGAAGGTTTGAAAGAGAGAGCGAAAACGTTTTTTGATTAGTTCGAACCCGAATCGCCATCTCTCAGTGTGGAGTCACCACCTGGATTAGCTATTTCCAGGAATTAGAGTCCCGTGAGGCTTAACATCCGGGGGACAGCCCACCAAGATACAGAGATTCGGGTCCGGGATAAGTTGCTTATTTCTTAAGTGATCACATTATATTACATCTACAGAAAATCATGTTTTCTGAATTGCACATATTCACACTTAAGTCATTTTGAGGTTGAAATGCATGATTTAACGCACATGCAGAAGGTAGTAAACCATCCATAAGGCATTAAATAAAAGTGGAAAAGTAAAGATTAAAGGTTACATAACCTCGGGGGATGCAACCGCTCGCCTAATCTGTTAATTACATTTCCCATAAAATATTTGCAATACCCGAAGAAAAAATAAATTCCTAGGCATACATCTAACCTGCATCCACAAAGGTTAGCACGGGATATGGCACATATGTTCAATTTGATTTTAGCAAGGCCCGTGTGACCTAATTAAAATATCAATGGTTTAAAGTTATTAAAATAAAAATGGTTCATTTTTATTTACACGTGTGTTGATCGATTTTATTAGTGAAAATGACCGCATGGAAAAGTAGTGAGGACTGTTATCCGGGAATACATTTTAATCCCTTCATGAGGGTGACCTAAAACAACATTTAGAAATATAAATCTAGGCTGAACAAGCATAATATAGCCATCGTTTGGGTTAACAACGGTAATGATGTCATCCATATCTTTACCAACTTCCGTGTGAAAGGCGATATCGATATGAATGGCCCGAAACACTTCCATTGCTACTCCAAACCTTAATCAACATATTACTACAATTATAAATCATGTATAAATCCTAAATAATTACAATTTAGAGGTTTGTTACCCCCAATGATTCATTTCCAAGTTCAGAAGGGTCTCTGCTGGTTGTTGCGGGCTCAAACGATTCAAAATGGAGCAAAACAAAGCGAAACTGCATAATGCCAAAGCCAATATTGTTAATGACATTAGGCAATGTCGTTAATGAAATTAAGTGATGTCGTTAACGACATCGAGTTTCCAGAACTATAGAAAACACACAAAAATAGCAGAAAATAGCAAAACGAAAATAAAAAACTTTAAACAATCATAACTTTGGCTATACATAACCGATTTGGATGATCTTTATCATTCTGGAAAGCTCAAGATGTGTAGATTATGTACATGAAACAAAATACTGAAAAATATTTGAAATCATTCTTCCATTTATGGAAAACAGATTGGTGCGCAAAAACAAAAAATAATCGAAAAACTTTAAAAAGAAAAGCATATAAACGTAAGCATAAACTCTAGGAACTCAGAGGCTTACCCCGTAGTCATGAATTCATGTTATATAAGGTCCATGAAGTCCTTCGGGAAGCTCTCCTTGTTTCTTGTTGGTTTATCTTGGTTGTTTATCGAAAATCTTCGAAAGTATCTGTTCCTTGCTAAAGTGGATGTTTCAAAAGGTTTAGTATCCTCCAAGTGAATGATAAAGATGTTGTAGACTCTCCATTCAAGTCTAAACCTCAAGTACTTAATCAAACTCACCATAAATTTTGGGGGTGAAAGTTTGGTTTTAGTTTAAGAACATTCAAGAACACTTCAAATAAATGCTCCCCTTTTCTTATGCTAAATGTGAGTTCCTTCTTCTGGAATCCCCCTTTTTATCCGCAACCTCCCTCCCCCCTTTATTTGTTGGAATTTAACTCTCTTAAAGAGAGAGTTCCCTTCAATCCAAAAGAGAAGTCCATGTTTGATTTTTCCACTTTTCCATTTTTCAACTTAATCTCTCATCCCTATGCAAATGTTGGGGATCCAAATTCCTTAGTGGGATGTGGCAGCTATTTTTCAATGATGGAAGCCGAGAAAGTGGGAAAAATTTGAATTTTTGGCTGAAATATTCCACAAAGTGCAATTCTGGTTCTGCTGTTAATGTGATGTCGTTAGCGACATTGCATGGCTAGACTAGGTTTTTATTTTGGGCTTGGGCTTTTTTTAAGAAAAGTAAGCCTAAAGAAACAAGGTGGATGATTCCCAGACGATCTCAAGACCCTGCAAAATGTGAAAAGCTAACAAGGGAAGAATTACAGCTTCATCATCGAACTCGCGAGTCGGGCATAAAAATCCCGTGCTCACACTTAGTATGGGTCGCTTTCACATAGCTATATTTAGCAAGTTACCATTCCAAAAATGTTGGCTCACTAAACAGCATTATAATCATAGATCCAGTAACTATACACAATCTTGTTAACCCCGAAATCACTCTTAAAGTTAACTCAAAAGCATATAACTTGATTAATATAAAAGACTCAACACGAAATACACAATTTGACACATAGACATATCATAAACTTCAAATTAGAAAGTATAAGTAGAAAACAAAGCAAAGTTGTAAGCTATGCAAGTGAAAGCTAAAGATGATCAAACCGTATCCACTCTTTAATGGGAGTTGTTAATTCCCGCAATTCCTGCGTTTGCTTTGAATTTAGTCTCAGCTCATACAAAACATTTGTTAGGATGCTATTCTTTGTGAATATTGAATAAACGAATATTGAAGAATGAAAACTTTTATTGATAAGTGATTGGCAATTACACTAATAAAACAATCGCTCGAATATGTAGAGAAATCTTGTGATCGAAGGTTCGAATCACTTATACATTTCTCGCTAACTTAGAACGAAGTGAAATCTACATGATTTTCTCTCTAAAACTATGTATGCACGTATACTAGACTACACACCATATAACATGTGCCACATCATGAAATTATGGAGTTTGGAACCCTATTTATAGAGTATGAAGGGTTGCATCCATTTAGATAAAGGGTCGTGTCCATTAGCGAAGGGTTGCACCGCTTCATCGTGATTGGTTGAATTGGTTTGATTTCATCTATAATGGAAAGACACCTTTTCATGATTGGTTAACTTCCAAAAGGTGTCTTTTCGTCTAACAGTTGATGGCGGTTGATCGTTCTTATCCGATGGTTGAAAGAAGAGAAGAGTTGACCAAAAATC
>CATIWQ010228565.1:0-20763 GCA_949673415.1 Euphorbia schlechtendalii | reverse complement strand
GGTAAATTTGTTTGTGGTCCTCGTGTGCATACTATAGAGGTTATTCAAGCGAGGATTGACTAGTGTTTTTGCTACAATACTAGTGTGGGCTTAGAGTAAAGACGTAGGAGATCGGCATTCGGGTAAGTTTTCCTTTTCTTCTTTATTTAATTGTTTATTATTTATTTAGAATAATGCATAGTTAGTTATATTATAAATTAGGATTTGCCTAGATTTATTTTATGAACTTTTGCATGCTTAGTTGTAATTTTACATTAAGTTTTACTTATATTTAATTTATGAACTATGTTAGTAATTGTTATACTTAGTTAGGAACTAAGTTAGGAATTACTGTATTTTAAATATATAATTGACATTACCTACATGTTTTTTTTACTATGCATCTTAAGGAATCTTGGGAGTTAGGAAAATTTTTAATTTCCGCTACGTGTGCTAGGCATATCTGGACGTATATTTTCCTTTCAGGAACAACCTATTATATCAACAACATTGCATAGGTCAGGTTGAGCTCCAATCACTCTCGTGCGATACAGTTATTTCATTACTAATTATAAACATATTTTCCTTATGGAAGATAATGAGCCCAAGACTTACAAGGAGGCAATGGAAGGTTATGAGTTTGACAAGTAGTTTACAGCCATGAGGTTAGAGATGGACTCCATGTATGAAAATAAAGTCTAGATCTAGGTTGATACTCCTAGTGGGATTAAGCCCATATGATGCAAGTGGGTTTTCAAGAAGAAAACTGACATGGATGGTAATTTAATTACCTGTAAAGCAAGGCTAGTTGTAAAAGGTTACAATCAAAAAGAAGGTATTAACTATGATGAAACCTTTTCACTAGTGGCCATGCTAAAGTCTGTCAGAATACTCCTTGCCATCGCTACTCATTACAATTATGAGATCTCGCAAATGGATGTGAAAATAGTGTTAGTTAACGAGAATTTGGATAGGGATGTATATGTGATACAACCAAAGGTTTTACATCAAAGGATGGCTCGATGGTATGAAAGTTGCAAAAGTTTATTTATGGACTTAAGTAAGCATCAAGTAATTGGAATATTATGTTTGATGAGACAATCAGAGAAATTAGTTTTATGTCAAACGCTAATGAGCCATGTGTATAAGAAGTTTAGTGGGAGTGCGATTGTTTTCCTCGTATTATATGTTGATGACATATTACTAATTGGAAACAATTTTGCTTTTCTTCAAACTGTAAAGTCATGGTTGTCAAAGAAGTTCTCCATGAAAGACCTTGGAGAAATAACTTTTATACTAGGTAAAAAGATCTACCATGACAGATCCAAAAGGCTACTACGTCTTTCTCAATGTACATATATAGACGAGGTTTTGGCAAGATTTGACCTTGAGCAGTCAAGAAAGGGTTATCTCTGAGTGTCTCACAGAATTAACCTTTCTAAAACTGATTTTCTAATAACATAAGTGGAGAGACTGCGCATGAATGGAATTCCCTATGCTTCAATGATAGGATCCATCATGTATGCTATGGTATGCACTCGGCTAGACATCTCACATGCATTGAGCATTACGAGCAGATTTCAATCTAATCTAGGTTAGAAGCATGGGATGACCGTTAAAACTATCCTCAAGTACTTACGTAGGATTAAGGATATGTTTTGGGATATGGAGAAGGTGATATATTTTTAAAGGGATACACTAATGTGAGTTTTCAATTTGACAGGAACGATAAAAAGTCTCAGTAAAGATATGTGTTTATGTTAAATGTAGCGCAGTTATTTGGAAAAGTTTGAAATATGATACGACTACTGATTCAACCATTGAGTTTGAGTATATAGCTGCTAAGAAAGCTGTCTAGTTTAAGGGATTTATTTGTGATCTCGGTGTGGTGTCTAGCATTGAAAATCTAATAGAGGTCTATTGCGATAATAATGGAGCTATTGCTCAGGTAAAGGAACCGCGGTCTCGTTAGAGAAATGGACATGTACTAAGAAAATACCATCTCATTCAGGAGATAGTAGCTAGTAAAGATATAAGCTTAAAATACATCCCTAGGGATTAGAATCTAGCAGATGGGCTAATGAAGCCATTAACTTAAAGCATGACTAGCATGTTGATGAGTATGGCATGAAGCATAAGGGGAATTGGCTCTAGTACAAGTGGGAGATTGTTAGAAATGATGTATTCCCTAGAGGCAACTAGGGAGATATATCTTAATTAGTTATAGTTTACAAATGGTTTACATATTATTGTTATCAATAATAAAGGCATATTTGTTGTTTATCAATGTTATTTAAATTATGTATCTCGCTGGTATCATATATATATATATATATATGTGTGTGTGTGTGTGTGTGTGTGTGTGTGTGTGTGTTATTATGTATATGCACATTGATAAAGCAAAGTCCATGACTAATCATCATGTGAAAGTGCAAGGACGTAGTGGGAGCTATGTGATGTGAGAACTGCACACATGTGTTATTATGAATAGTCTAAATACCCTTAGTCATAGTTTCATTGTGAGTGGACATCAATGAAGCAGATAATTAGCATGTGTATGCTTACTCCTTAGATTGGATCCAAGCAGCCGATCTCACAAGTTGAAGGTGGTACCTTGAGTTAACACATGAATATATTCGAGTAATACATTGGAGACCAGTATAAGATAAACACTCGAAAATAACTATATCCATGTATTGGTGTAATGTCTTATTGCATACCTATTCATTCCCTGGAGATCATGATGATACGGGTGATTATGGGTATAGTGATGATCACTTATTGGTAAGATGAATAGTCAAGATGGGATCCATCGCTCCTAATATAGTGTTATAATGGGAGTTGTACCTTAAGGCCTCTTATTAAAGAGACACACACTCATAAACCTCTTATCAGAGTATAAGATTGATAAAATGGATTTCTAGTCAATCTTGATACATTATGGTGAGTGGTGTTCTTCGTGAACAAGTCTAATTCCAGGATAGCTATAGCTATTAAATGAGCTAACACTTAATCCGAGCTCAATAAATTGGATGGTACTTAACCTGATGGAAGGAGTGTATTGTATTCGTTAATACTGTAGAATTGGATCAAGTCACATGCATGTGACATTCTGAGTATCAAGGGATCATATACTCCTTTGCTAGAAAGCCCATTTATCATCTAGAGTTATCGGGTTCCATATCGATCCAGAACATTGAGCCTAAAGGTTCCCGGATGGGAAACCAAGTTTAGGATAACCTCTAGCAACTTTATACTTCAAGATCCTATGTGGTCACACACTTTGGATCTTTATCAGACTAAGTAAAGAACATATAGACTAGGTCTATACCGAGAATATTGAGAATGTGAAAATCATTGGATAGATTATTAATCGGTTGAACCAATTAATAATTAAATCATTTAAAGGAGAATTCTTAGGAAAATTGCATAGGGGCAAGCAACGGATTTTTCCCGTTGCGATTGGGCCAACGAATATGGGATGTTTGCGGGTGGGGCCTACACGGCAGCCACTGAAGCAAAAATTGCTCTCAAGCTTCTACCATGTAGCAAGCCCACAAGCACTGCTTGGTAGCGCTTACACAAGCCTACTACGCAGTTAGGCTAGTAGCCCGCAAGCTGGGCTTGCGGGATAGCCCATAAGCCCATGTTTGTGGGAAAAGGAAAACATGTTAGGGCTTGCCTTGTGCAACAGCACACAACCAATGCAAGCGAGTTTGTGAGCTTGTCAACCCTCACAAGTTAGGGCTCTGGGTGTGTGACTGGCTTGTGGGATGGGGATTTTCCCCATCCCACATTGCTAAAAGGGGAGCTTTCAGCTCCCCTTCTCCCTATATATAGACTCATCCTTCTCCTTTGTTTCTCACTTCAACTCAGCCTTCCATCTGGTTTTTGTGAGATTCTCCATGAGTTTCTCCATTGTTGTAAGAATTCTTTTAAAGGCTCATTCATATTTTAAAGAGAGCTTTCTAAGTTGTATTTTTTGGTTGGTCTTCGTATAGCCTAGCGGCTGGTGTCTACCAATGTGTTCTTCCTCAACTAGAGGTTTTGGTCAGTGAAGATTCATGTAGATCAATCATAGATGCTACCCTAGATTGGAGGCTAGTTCTAATGGAGTGCTGTCTATTTTTTCTAAGGGAGCATCACATCAAAAGGTAGGCACGCATTAACTTATATTGCTCTTAATTTAGATGCTAGGTTTCTTCTTTATCTTTTATAAACCTATGAGCATCTATGGAACGTTTCAACTTAGATTATATGATCATGACATGATTAGGAGATCCTTTAGGGTTAATTTTAATTTTTTGAAATTCCACCTTGCAAGTTTGCATGTTTAATTACTATCTTAATTAACCAGCACAAACACTAAACGAAATGTGGTATGGTAAGAAACCAACTCTTTCTCACCTAAGAGTTTGGGAATATCCTACTTATGCAAAGAGAACAAGTTTAGATAAGTTGGAGGCTAAGTCTGATAGGTATTTATTTGTAGGTTACCCTAAGGATGTTGGTTCGTAAACAGGCTAAGATTTTCAAAAATATTCTCCAAGTTCAGTTTTTATATGCATGCTGAGTGTGCGAGTTGTATGCAATATAAAAATGTATAAACTGCTCAACTTTTCTTGCACAACTTATCTTCAATCTTTAGCTACGTAAAGCTACTCAGTGCAGATCGAGTAACAAGCAAATAAATAACTGAGAGAGAATGTGATGGATGAGCTGATCACTGCTAAAGCTAATGCTTAAAGATAGAAAGTCAACACTTGAGATTTATCCTGGTTCGGCCCCTAGTCTACCTCCAATCCTCGAATACCATCTCTAAGCTTTAATCCACTAGAGATTCATTCCTTCAATAGGCAAAGAAGCCTTTACAACGGGTAGACAAGATTACAGAAAGTACCCTCCTTTCTAACTACGACTCAACTCAATTTGGGTACCCTTCCCAAACTGACACTCAGGTTAAAACAAAAATGCGAACTGGATTCAAGTTATAAAGATGTTGAATCCTTTCAATGTTAATCTAAGTAAATTACAATGATAAGTTCGTCAGTTCTTGAGCTAGTAAAATATTGCCTACTACTCCATCTTACTTAACATCAGTCCTGAGCACAAGGAATTGCTTCCTAGCTAACTCACTGATCTGAGCTAAGAAGGATGTATCAGCCATTGCTGGCTTGTTTCTGGGTTCAGGTGCGTCACTGGCTATAAAATATACCTCAACAGTCTGACCTCTTCCATTTCCCTGCTGAGCTTAGTTCTCAGCATTGGGAACTTCCTTAACCAGAGGGGTTAAGGGGGTTGAGGATGGGTTTGAAGAAAATGTAGGTTTAGAGACATGTATAGTTGAAGAAATTGGGTTGAGTAGAATAGAAGGTACAAGAACTATAAATGAATTTGTTATTGGTTGAGAATGTATAGGAGAAGAAGGGTTTGAAGAAATATTTACTGGAGATGGAGAAAAGGTGTCTCGTCTGTTTGTAGGTGAAGAAATGTGAATTGGAGAATGTATAAAATTAGAAGGAGAAGAAGAAGAAGTTTTAGTGTTTCAAGATCTACTAGAGTAGAACCTGATGGAATAGATGAATTTATAGTAGAAGGGATTTGAGGATTTACGAAAAAAGATGAAGGGATAGGATTTTATAGAACCTCTAGGTTTCCTGTTTAACCCAAGGATGGGTCAGCTTGAGGTTGCCCATGTTGAGAAGAAGGCTCCCCAACATGAGTGAAAGTAGAAGTGGGGATGATGGGGGTATTAAGGATAAGACTCCTCGTGAATCAGGGACATGATTTCTCCAACATCCTCCTCGCTTCTCACCACCTACACGTTCTTTTGCATAGGCCTTATGGTGGTAGAAAGCTTGCGCTGAGTGCTCTTGAGTTTGCCAATTACATCTTGAATGTTCTTAGCAATGTTGGACATGAGCTGGTCATATTCTTTAGACATCTTGGCCTCACCTTGCTCCTCAGTGTCATCTGAGAATATCATCTTGTAATTCCTTTAGCGCAGGGACTCATTAGCCTCAACCTTTTCTTCCTTTTTCTCTGCATGCTGCTCAGCTTGCAGCTTAGCCTTTACCTCTCTTTAGGTGTGGATTTTGGCTAGCATTTTCCTTCTTTGATGCTAAGCAGGAGAATTACTAGTTGGACTCTTCCCCTTGGCCTTGGAGGAAGCAGCCTTCTGAGGTTTGGAGGAGGTGGTGGTGACATTCTCTAGGTTGCTGGAGATAGGAACCTTATTAAAGTCATCACTCTCTTCAAAGTCCACCATATATTGATCTTCTTCCTCCTTGTTGATGTCTACAGACACTACTATCAGTACACATTTCAACTTTCACATCTTCTAAGCTTTGGTGTACCTAGCATGCACCTGGTTATGAGACAGCTTCCTAAAGTTTGTCATTTCGTGCTTCTTTTTCATCGACAAGACTATCTCACCGGACTCCCCCAGAAACTAAGCCACATAGACTTACACTGCCCTCATAATCTCGGTTATGATGTAACCATAGTGATAGACGATGATCAGCTTTGTCAAGTGGTGAAGAATCACCACTGGCTAATTCAGCTTTTTACCCTCTACCATATGGTAGACCACACAACGCTTGAAATATGTGCAACTAGTTAGCGAGCCAATCTTGGGTAACAACAACTTCACCACCAGCTCATGGCACATCCTTGCAGTCCATGACATCCCGCTAGCATCAATCTCCCATGAGACATAGTTTGCTGGGAGTTCCCAATCTTTAGGAATGATTATGGCATCCTCATCGCTAGATTTGCGAAGTTGAGTTCCTAAATTGGGCATATTCAAAATGTCCTAATCAGCTTGGAAAAAATCAAGGTTGATTTACTGGTAAAGTCCATCAACAAAACATCATTAAAGCCTTTAATCATGTAGAGATGGGTGTAGAAACCTCTAATGAGGCCTGTGATAGCAGGACCCTCCATTCTCAAGAAGGAACTGAGGTGTATCTGCTTGATTACTCTATTCATCATTTTGTGGAGCAGTAGGCCTTCATAGTTCTTTTCATAAATAGGGCCAAACTCTAGGTTATCTTCCCATTCCACCTTCGCAAGATGGTTTCCCGCTTCAAGAGTTAACTTCTCAGTTTTTCCTTCTATGTTTACCCTGATCTTCATGGTGATGGTGCTCTTGATCTTGAAATAGGTCTTAGTTTTCGCCATTTGAGAGTTTTGAGAAAGGACTGAAAGAATAAGAGATTAGGGTTCGAATGCACTAAGATTTCAAATTCGCAAAAAGCAACCTTCTCTCTTTAACTATTCAACTTATATAGATGATCACGGCTCTCATAGATACATGGCGCTATCTCAGCTCAAGATGGAAATGAATGTTGAGATATGAGTGACTTTAACCACCTACTAAAATTGTAAAACAGTTTTTATTCAGTAGCATGTCTTTTTGAAAACGTAGAGATTTGAATTTTAACCGCGTATTGTCCCTCACGCTGTTACTTTAATTACTTAACGGTGTTGTCCATGTGTCTTCTCATGCTTGGTCTCCAACACTTAGCCAAATTTTTTAGATTTTCATCCTTCTTCTTTATCATGGATAAGCCATACCGGTCTGCTACCTCGGTACATAGAATTGCTTCTTTGGCAGTGGTTTGGTGAAGATATCAACGTGGTACTCCTCTGATGGAACATGCTCTAGCTTGACATCTCCCCGTAGCACATGATCTCTAATTAAGTGATGCCTAATGTTGACAAGCTTCATTCTCCCATGCTGAACTAGATTCTTGGATAGGTCAATTGCGCTCTTGTTATCACACATAACTTCGAGATAATTTGACTTTATACCATAATCTTCTAGTTGCTCCTTTATCCAAAGCAATTGTGCTACACAACTTCCTACTACCATGCACTCAACTTTAGCTCTATTGAGTACAACAGAAGTTCAAATGTTCATATGGGATGCAAATGCATAGAGGATTCAAATGGCTTCTAGCCATGCTACTGGTGTGTATGTCTAACCATAATCAATTCCTTCTTACTGATTGTAGCCTTGAGCAATAAGCCTGGCCTTGTTCCTAACAACAATTCCATCTTCATTTAGCTTGTTCTTGAAAACCCATTTGGTACCGATAATTGATTTCCCTTTAGGCCTAGGAACTAGATCCCAAACATCATTGCGCTTGAACTAATCCAATTCCTCTTACATTGTGATCATCCAATGATCATCTCCTTCTACATCTTCTAACTTCTTGGGTTCGATTAATGATATGAAGGCTGGATGACTCATCATCCTGCTGAGCTGACCTCGGGTCATCACTAGAATATAAACATCATCAACTATGTTGTCTAGCGGATGGTTGTGATAAACTCAAATCTTTCTTGGAAGACTCGGATCAGCTACTGGAGGATCAATAATAGGATGTTGAGGTGGAGGTTGATCTTCACCATCATTGAAGTTGATAGAAAGATCTTCATCATCTTTGGCTTCCTTAGCTGGGGGCTCCTGTTCTGAGTTGGGTAGCATAGCTTGTGGTATACTGAGTTGATTTGAATGCTGGGGAACTCCTTCATCTTCATTAGAGGGACGTCTTTCTCCAATGTTAGTTTCATCAAAATCTACATGCATAGACTCCTCTAAGAGGCTAGTACATTTGATATATACTCAATATGCCCTATTATTAGTTGAGTATCACAAAAAAATACCTTCATCAAATTTAGGATCACACTTTCCTAATTAGTCCTTAGTGTTAAGAACATAGCACCTACATCCAAAAGATCTGTGATGACCATTCTTAGGCTTGCGCCCTCGCTAGAGCTCATTGGGTGTTTTCTCAAGAATTGGGCAAATTAAAATCTGATTCAAGATATAACAGGCTATGTTAACAGTTTCTCCCCAAAAGTACTTTGGTAGATTATTATCACTTAGCATGGATCGAGCAATCTCAACTATAGTCCTATTCTTCCTTTCTACAACCCCATTTTGTTAAGGCGTATAAGGAGAAGAGAAGTTGTGGTCAATGCCATGTGTTGAATAGAATTCTTTGAAATGGAAATTCTCGAATTCACGTCCATGATCACTTTGGATTCTACTATTTTTATATCCTATTTCGTTCATTATCCAAATACTGAGCTTGATAAAAGATTCATAAGTTTTGTCTTTACTACTCAACAAGACTACCCATGTAAATCTCATGAAGTCATCCACAACCACCAAAGAGAACCTCTTACCACCTAAGCTCATTAGCTAAACTGGACCAAAAAGATTCAGATGTAGTAACTCCAATGGTCGCTTAGTTACTTTGTGATTTACTGATCTAAATGATTTCTTAACATGCTTACCGAGTTGGCAAGCAAAGCACAGTTTATCCTTTTCAAAGATGATGCTAGGTAAACCCATAACTAATTGCTTTTTGGCTAGTTTAGATAGAATGTTCATATCAATATGACCCAACCTTCTGTGCCAAAGCCACGAATTATCCTCCTTAGATACAAGACACACGTTAGTGGAGCCAGGGGATAAATCAATCATATAAACATTATAGATTACGGGAGCAAAGAGTATAATTGAGTCAGTCTTACAGTCAATTACTGACCATCCTACTAAGTCGAATATAACCTTTTTGACTTTGTCACAAAGCTGGGCTACACTGAGCAGATTGAACTTTAGACCCTTGATAAAAGAAACCTCTTCGATTGAAGGAGAGACACCAACAGTGCCACAACCCACAATCTTGCCTTTTCAGTTATCTCCTAAACTGACACTTCCATTTCTTTTGCGCTGTAATGAGATGAACTATTTTCATCTAGCATCATATACCTTGAGTAGCTTCTATCCAAATACCACATTCGAGAGTCATCAGTGGATCTAATGCTCACTTGCAAAACAATTATGTTTTCTTAGGTATCCATGCTTTTGAGCTGGGTCCTCCATTGTTGGTAGTGCTTAAATTAGACAAGTCGTACACATCGTAATAACCATTTTTATGCATATAGAGAACAATGGCATGTCCAGCTTTCCCACAAAAACCACACACCATTTTTTGTTTGGCCTGGCTCGCTTTCTTCTGTTTAAAGGAATTCTTCCTCTTAGAATTGCAAGTTTGGTTACTCTGAGTTTGACTATTGGGTTGAGGAGTAACTCATTCCTTCTTTAAGGCTATTAACTCAACAGTCAACTCATCTAATTACTTAGTGAGCTTATTGATAGTGCACTCTCGATACCTAGCTCTTTCTTGAAGAAAGCAAATATCAAGTGATAAGAAGCACTAGTATCTTCCATATCATCACTTCTCCTCACTAGCTCCTTGATGTTCTTCATTGACTTATTAGTCAGCTTCATAACATCAAAGAGAGCTTAGATGAACTCATCTATAGATAAAGGAATCTCAGAATGTAACTCAGCTTGAGTAGCTTTTCCTTTATCACGCTCAACTTCAGAGTTTGACAACGAAATGATCTCTACTGAAGATAGATGCTAAGCCTTCGCCTTGATGATCTTCAATGGCCATCAAGCAGAGGTTGGCCAAATTAGTAGCTTCCTCATTAGATGATGAAGACTATTCTGAGTTGCACCAAGTGGCAGCAAGTGCATCATTTTTCTTTAAGAACCTCTTCTTGAACCTGTCCTTCTTCACCTTGGGATAGCTAGACTAGATGTGGTCTTTCTCTCCACAGCTAAAGCACTTGATGCCTTTGCAGTGCTCCTTCTTCGATCCTTCCTCAGCTCCTTTCCGGTGCTAAGTTGACTTAATTTTAGCGGGAAACTTCTTCTTGAACTTCCCATCCTTCTTAATGAAGTGTTTGAGTCAGAAGGGCCATTTGGTCATCAAAGTCGTAGCTAGTGGACTCATCTGATAAATTTGCTTTAAGGACAATGGCTTTTCCCTCCTTTCCTCAATTCCTCTTAGAGTCATCTGATTACTTCCTTAGAGACATCTCATGAGTTAGCAAGGTGCCTATTAGCTCATCATAGCTATAGGTTTTAAGGTCATGAGCCTCCTTGATAGTGCTCTTCTTGGAATCCCACTCTAAGGTAAAAGTGCGGAGAATCTTCTTGACGAGCTCCTCTTTAGTGAACTCCTTTCTAAGCCTCTTCAATTCATCAACAATGTTAATGAACCTGGTATTCATGCTCTAAATACCCTCGCTAGCACCCATGGTCAACATCTCATACTCCCTCAACATGAGATTGATCTTTGACTCGTTGACCTTCTTGGTCCCCTCATAGGTAATCTCCAGCTTCTTCTAGATTTCTTACGCTGTTTCACATCTTGAGACCCTGTTGAACTCAATAAGATGTAATGCATAGTGTAATTAATTAATCGATGTGGCATTCTCTTTTAAAAGCCTCAGGTCAGCATCGTTGTAGTCCTCTGGATCTACCAGCACACGCACTCTGTTCCTCATAATTGTGGGAACTCTAAGACCAAGCTCGATAGCGAGCCAAGCCTGCATGCTTTGAGATTGGATGAAAAATTTCATGTGATTAATCTAGAAAGTATAGTGATTACCATCAAATAGAGGTGGTCTAGTAACAGACATACCCTCCTTGAGGAGAATAGCCTGACTGGAACCGGAACTAAAGTTGTTATGAGCCATTTATGGATCTTGACTCAAAAATGATTAGTCTAAAAGTTGAGCAACTGCTCTAATACCAATTGTTGGTCCGTAAACAAGCTCTTAACAATAGCAGAGGGGGGTGAATGCTTTATCTTGGTTACTTTTAAGATTTTCAAAAATATTCGCCAAGTTCAGTTTTTATATGCGTGTTGAGTGTGCGTGCTGTATGCAATATAAAAACGTATAAACTTCTCAGCTTTGCTATCATAGTTTATCTTCAATATTTAGCTAAGTAAGGTTATTTAGCATAGATCCGATAACAAGCAAATAAATAACTGAGAGAGAATGCGATGGATGAGTTGATCACTGTTAAAGATAAGGCTTAAAGATAGAATGTCAACACCTGATATTTATCCTAGCCTAGTCTACCTCCAGTCCCCGAATACCATCTCTAAGCTTTAATCCACTAGTGATTCGTTCCTTCAATAGGCGGGGGAAGCCTTTACAGTGGGTAGACAAGATTATAGAAAGTACACTCCTTTCTAACTACCACTCAACTCAGTTTGGGTACCCTTCCCAAACTGACTCTCAGATTAAAATAAAAATGCGAACCGCATTTAACTTATAGAGATGCTAAATCCTTACGATGTTAGTCTAAGTAAATCTATCTATTACAAACAGATATGAACTTTGATGTTTGCTGATTGCTTGCAATGGAATTTCTTTGAAAGCTTGAGTAAATTGCGTAGCGTTTTAGCTCTTAAGAAATTCGAGGTGATTCACCAACTTTGAAGCTCTGCAAAGTAGCCGTTGTAAACTTTTCAAGGTTGATGATCTTCAATTTCTCATCTCTTCAAATCTTTCGAATCTTCCCGTTAGAGATAGATTCTAGGATATTTAGAGATAGAAATTTCAATGTTGAGGCCCGATAAAATTTTGTTGACAATTTCTTATTTGTCTTCAAGCAATCCGGTTCTAAGAGAGGCGGGCGAGAATGCAATGTGGAGTCTTCCAATTGGTTGATCTTGCTAACATTGACAAAGTCTCGTGGAAACACTTGAGATGTGACGCATGATAGAGAATTCCCTTTACTTGGATTGTAGTGAGGAATCCCCGACATTCTGTACTAACACTTCATGCATTGTGGGGACCACTGGAATCTTCATTAATTTCAGCACTTTTCTCTTAAAAAGCAACTAAGGAATATTCTGTTCCTTCACAAGTGACTTTAGTAGCACATGTGTTATAAAGTCTCTACATGTCAAAGAAAGTGCTTTTACTTAAATAAAAGCAGGACTCAGCATGAGTTGAGTGAAATAACTCTAAACTACGTAGTACTCAGCACTGACTCATCTTTTCCTACACTAAGCCATAACTTAATTAATTACATAGCAAAACTGAGTTGTTTTCCCTTAAACAAACTCAAGTCAGCTTTATTAATTAAGAGTCTACTTAGTACTCAATCAATTTCACTAACCTAGACAATTTGCTATTTCCAAAACTATTAACTACTGTAAAGTACTATTAACTTGCATTCTACAAAGGAGACTATAGGTTACACCTTTTACGATCCCAAGGAACAAAAGATACTTGTTTCTAGTAATGCTCAATTCCTCAAGAAATAATATGTACTTACAAAAGGTAGTTGGATCAATCTTGAGCTAGTTTCTCAAGAAGATCAAACAGACAATCAAATGATTGATCCTACACCTATTACATAAGAAAGTGTAAGCATAGAACTATTATACATGATGTATGCCCTAGAGGAAATTAGGTTGATATATCTTAATTAAGTATAATGTACAAATGGTTTCGTATTATTATTAATAATAAAGGCATCTTTGTTATTTATAAGTGCTTTTGCTTAATTTATGCATCTCATTTGTATCATATATATGTGGTTATATATATTTGCATTGATAAGACAAAGTCTATGACTACTTCATAGCTTAAAAGTACCAGGATATAGTGGGAGCTATGTGGTGTGAGAACTGCACATATATGTTACTATAAATAGTCTAAATATCCCTAGTCATAGTTTCATTGAGACTGGACATCAATGAAGCGGATAGACTAGCATGTGTAGGCTTATTCCTTGGATTAGATCCAAGTATCTGATCTCATGAGCTGAAGGTGGTACCTTGAGTTAACACATGAATGTATTCGGGTAATACATTGGAGACTACTATAAGACAGACACTCGGAAATAACTATATTCATGTGTTGGTGTCATGTCTTATTGTAGTAGCAGTACAAGTATTCTCAGACCTGAGATACTAGTTACCTTATGTAGGAGTTGATATACTTTGGGTCATACTTATTCATACCCTGCGATCAAGATGACACGAGTGACTACGGGTATAGTGATGAGCAAATGTTGGTAAGCCGAGTATTCAAGATAGGATCCATCACTCTTGATATAGTGATATAATGGGAGATGTACCTTAGGGCCCCTTATTGAAGATTAATAGAATGAGTTTCTAGTAAATCTTGATACATTACGGCGAGTGGTGTTCTTCGTAAACAAGTCTAATTCTATGATAGCTATGGCTATTACAAGAGCTGACACTTAATCCAAGCTCAATAAACTGGATAGTACTTAACCTGATGGAAGGAGTGTATTGTATTGGTTACTACTGCAAAACCAGATCAAGTCAAAGGCACGTGACGTTCTGAGTATCGAGGGATCATAAGCCTTTACTAGAAATCCCATTTGATCATCTAGAGTTATTAGGTTCCATATCGGTCTGGAACATTGAGCTGAAAGGTTCCAAAATGGGAAGCTAAGTTTAGGTTAACCTCTAGTGGCTCTATACTTCGAGATTCTATGAGGTCACACACTTTAAGTCTTTACCTAACTAAGTAAAGAACCTATAGATTCGGTCTATGTCGAGAATATTAATGATGTTAAAATCATTAGAGTAATTATTAATTTGTTGGACCAAATTGATAATTGAAAGGGAATAAAGAGAAAATAAGGAAAATTACATATAGTGGAGCAAGTGAATTTTTCCCGTTGTGAGTGGGCCTCAAACAAACATGGGATGTTCGAAGTGGGGCCTACGTGGCTGCCTCGCGTGGGCCACTAGTGACACATGGATGTGAAAACCATGTTCCTTAATGGGAACCTTGATCGAGATGTAAATATGATACAACCCAAAATTTTTACATCTTAAGATGGCTCCAAGTTGTGTAAAATACAAAGGTCTATTTATGGACTTAAGCTTATCAAGGAGTTGGAATATTAGGTTTGAAGAGACAATCGAAGAAATTTGTTTCGTTCCAAACGCTAATGAGCCCTGTGTATACAAACATTAGTGGGAGTAGTCAAGATGGGATCCATCTCTCTTGATATAGTGATTATTATTCATTGGTGAGCTGAGTAGTTAAGATTGGATCCATCTCTCTTGATATAGTGATATAATGAGAGTTATACCTTAGGACCTCTAGTCGAAGTTACACACTCATAAACCTCTTAGAGTACGAGATTGATAGAACGGGTTTCTAGTCAATCTCACTACATAAAGGTGAGTGGAGTTCTTTATGAAAAAGTCTAATTCAGGGATAGCTACGGTTATTACATGAGCTAAAAGTTAATCCGAGCTTAATAAATTAGATTGTAGTTAACATGATGGAAGGAATGTATTGAATTGGTTACCATCGCAAATTTGGATCAAGTCACAAGCATGTGACGTTTCATATATCGGGGGGATCATACACCTTTGCTAGAAAGCCATTTGATCATCTAGAGTTATTAGGTTCCATATCAGGTTTGGAATAATGAGCCTAAAGGTTCTTAGATGAGAAGCTAGGTTTAGGTTAACCTCTAGCAGCTCTAAACTTTGGGATCCTATGAGGTTACACACATTGGGCCTTCATCAGACTGAATAAAGAACTTATAGACTGCGTCTATACCAAGAATAAAAGGGAGAGTCAAACTCCTTTTGGTTGGACCATTAATTGGTCAGACCGAATAAATAAGTGGAAGAGGAAAATATTGAATGTGTGGAGCAAGGGAATTTTCCTATTGCGAGTGGGTCACACAAACATGGGTTGTTCATGGGTAGGAACTTGTGTGGTAGCCTCATAAGCATTAGAAAGGTACTCGTGGGCCGATGGCATGCGCTAGCGCATGCTGGTGGGC
Organism: Euphorbia schlechtendalii; assembly: GCA_949673415.1. NCBI lineage: Eukaryota > Viridiplantae > Streptophyta > Magnoliopsida > Malpighiales > Euphorbiaceae > Euphorbia > Euphorbia schlechtendalii. The sequence continues at coordinate 5,111 of CATIWQ010228565.1, read as the reverse complement.
TACAGGCCCGTAAGAGCTTACGAGCGCTTGTATGGGCCTACAATGTAAGCCCAACATCACACCACAAGTAGGGCTTGTAGGGCAAGGCAAACCCACAAGATTGCCTTGCACAGCACACATAGCCTGCCTAAGGAGGCTGTTTGCAAGAGGATCAGACACGTGGAGCATGGAGCTCCGCAGGTAGCCCAAGTGTGTGGAATAGGTTTTCACCCATCCCACATTACTAAATGGGGAGCATTATTTACTCCCCTTCTCCTATAAATAATAGTGTTCCTCCTCCCTTTCAATACATTTTAGCTCAGCCTTCCTTTTAAGTTTTGACTCCTTTTTCTCGTGAGATTTTCCATGATTTTCTGTAGCATTCGTAAGAGTTCTTTTTAAGGCTTAATCCTATTTTCGGAAGATCCTTCTCAGTTTTATTTTCAGGTTGATCTACGAGTGGTCTAGCAGCCACTTATTAACTGACAAGTTCTCCCTCTACGTGAGGTTCTGGTCCATGGGGTAAGTGTGGACATGACATAGGGGTTATCCTGGTTTGGAGGGCTTGTGCTAATAGAGTGTTGTCTAATTGTTTTAAGGGATCGCTGCACCACACAAAGGAAGGCAAGCATCAACTAGTAATGCTCTAAACTTATATGCTAGGTTTCTTTTAATATGTTTTATAAAACTAAGGCCATCTATAGAACGTTTAAATTGAGATTATGTCAATCATGCCATGTGTGAGCACGGGATTTTATACCAGCTCGCACGTTCAATGATGATGGCTTTTCGGGATATTTATCCTCGAATCACACGACTTTCGAACATTCGATGATTTTCATTTGGAAGTTTTCCTTGTCTCAAAATTTAAGAGGACTTTAATTCAGAAAATTAACAAAAAAGTATAAAAATAAATTAAAAAATTTTGAAAACTCAACCGGAATCTGGACCCCGGACCCTGCCTCCCTATACTTGGCGAGGCACGGCTTGCCAGGGGGCCGGCCAACCTCGCCAGGGGCCTGGCGAGGCTCCCAAACGACCTGGCGAGCCTCGCCAGGTTGTCTGGCAAACTCGCCAAATGATCTGGCGAGTTCGCCAGGCCTCCCCCGACGAGGCTTCCCTCGCCAAGCCTCTTGGCAAGGTAGCCTCTCCAAAAGGCTGGCGAGGCCTCGCCAGACTTTTTCCTATTTTGGATTTTTCGGGACTTTTTTCCTATAAATAGTCGGGTCTTTTTCAGTACACGGGGCCAAAAAATTCAGAGAAAAATTATTCCCTTCAGATAAAAAAATACAAAAAAATATTTTCTTTTCTTCTAACTTTTTTTTCTTGGATCCAAAACACTTTTGGATCCCAAATTTCTTCATTTCAAAATCAAACTTCTCTTCATCTATTTCTTAAAATTTCCTCAGATATTCTCAGGCCTAAAATAAATTTAGAACCCGAGTCTTATTATCTTTTGGATAAATAAACACATTATTTTCCAACCAAACAATTGTTTTCACATTAAACCACAATAACTACAAAAACGAACGAGGAACACTCCCGGGGATCGAACGGACTCACCAAACTGGATTCACGCCAAAAGGGTAAAGCCTCTGAGTTCCTAGAGCTGCTTATTTTGTGCTCCTCTTTTTCTTTTTAATTTCTTTCTACATGTGAACCTAGGAATTATTTTATTTTATTGTAAATATTGTAATTCTCTTCTTCTTCTTTTATTTCTTTTTTTAATTTTTGTATTAGAATACCCCCACGAAGGGAATAAAAATATATTCCCGGATAACAGACCTCACCTTTTTCCATGCAAGCATTTTCATTAATTAAATTGATCAACCAATGTGCTAATAAAACAAACGGTTTTTTTTTTAAAAATAACAAACACTTTATCGCGATTGATTTTTTTTAGGCCACACGAGCCTCACTAAATTCAAAATCGATCATACATGATATATCCCATGTACTAACCTTTATGGATGCAGGTTAGATGTATGTTTAGGCTTTTATTTTTCTTTCGAGTATTGCACATATTTTACGGGAAATGTAATTAATAGGTTAGCGGGCGGTTGCATCCCCTGATTTGTGTAGCCTTGTAATTTCCATTTTTTACTTTTATTTTTCGCATTTACTTACTGTTTTGTGGATGGTTTATTTTTCCGCTTTGTGAATGATTTATTATTTCGCAATACGTGAACCATGCATCTAAACACCAAATATGACCTAAGTGCGAATATGCGCAATTAAAAGAAAATGGTTTTCTGTAGATGTAATTTAATGTGATCCAATGAGAAATAAGAAACTTATCCCAGACCCGAATCTCTGTGTCTTGGTGGGCCGTCCCCTAGACTATAAGCCTCACAAGACTCTAATTCCTAGAAAGAGCTAATCCAGGTGGCGACTCCACACTAAGAGATGGCAGATTCGGGTTCGAATCGATCTTAAACATTTTTCGCCTTTTTCTCTTTCAACCTTTTTTCCCAGGTCCCCGACCCAATGCTTTTCTCTTTTTCCAGACACCCCGCTGGACCGCGCTTATGAAATTGCGTGCTCTCGGCCCACCGCTCCGTGTCACCCACTCACAGTGGCGACTCCGTTGGGGATTTTTCTAAAACTTGTTTTTTCGAAGGTTTTAGATTTTGGATAAGTGTCGAAAATTATTGATCATATTATTCTGTTTTCTCTTAATTATGGCATATTCATAATAACGCATTGCAGTAGAAGGGATTAGCCCATAAGTCTAAGGTACCCTCATTACCGTGAAGCTTTCTCTTGTACTAATCTGCCTCCTTGAGAAAAGATAGTACATGAGCGGGTGGAGCACTTGTTTCCATATCGCATGTACCTCCCTCGTTAGAGGCTTGGAGTGTATTTTGGCGCAACAAGAACCTTCTACATCAACAACCCATTTATAAACCTCATGTAAATAACCCTTAGGCATTTTCCCTAGGGTGTTACCCAAAAAACGCGATCATGCATTATATTTTCTGCAGGTGCGCTCCTTAGTATGTTCATGATCCTAAGATGAACCAAACTTAGGATAGAGACTAGCCAAAAACCCTACAAATGTTTGGACATTTGGATGTTGCATACTATGTGCTACTTGTATACTACTTTCAATTTTGTACAAATGTCATACTAACCACAAACTTTTGTGTAGACACTCGAATGCACACACTCATGATATTAAATGTACATATCACGTTATCATCATGATACTACATACACTTAGGCAAAGTTGACACTATAGATTGTGTCACCCTAGGATAACATAAAACCACTTAGGAACATCACTTACACTTTTCAGCTAGATGTCCACTTAACATCCCGCTATTAGCCTGTACATGGTAAACATACCTTCCTGTTACTACGTGATGTCCACTTGACGTCCGACACTTAGCCTGTAAGGGGCAATAATCTTTCCACCACATTACCCATTAGGTGTCTACTCAACATCCGACTCATAGCCCTTCCGGGGCAATTATACACACCAAAAGTCCAAATAGGGAAAATACCTACCCAAAACCTTTTTCCCACATTAAAGGATATCCTAGTCGAAATCCTAACCTAAGCCCACACGAGGTAAACTCACTACCTTACCATACCCTCAAATATCAATGACCGCATAGGTATCCGAAACTCCGCCCTAATTAGGCAAAATAACCAAATCATTCTTTAAATAGCCACATATGATAGTTGTCTTCATTTCATTAGGGTACGTCACAATTTGACCTCCTCATCCCATGAGACCCAGTCATAGGATGAAACCTCAAACCATTGACCTATTACCACACAAGTAGCTTAGTCACCTCACTTACACCACTCACATTACGATGTCACACCAAACATTTCCAACCTCCGTTGTTGGATTTTCATTTCCACATGTTTTCATTTTTTTACCTAACATGTTTGTTTCAAATGGATTGACATACATGTTATTTCACATCATGGCATGCTAACCCCTTGTGAATGCATCCATAACATTAATCTCATACATTACCCGCATCATAGATCATATCATGCATGGTCTAATATTTTACTCGTGTATCAAAAGCGGCTTGGAAGAGGCCGGCTCGCCGCCTGGTCCACGTTTCCCCAATTACGGCCAATCTAGAGGGGGTTTCGTACACTGACTCAAGTGAGGACTCAGGATCAGACTCAGATTCAGTTCAATGCACTGCTATGGCCAATCCAAAAGGAGAAGGTGCAAGGGAAGATCACCCGGTCCTAACGGGACAAAATTCTCAGCAGTCGTCGGTGAATGCCGAGATTGCAACTGCCCTGATAGCTTTTGCCAACAGCGAACAGCTAGCATCGCTCATTCGCCAACATGTCGGGAGGACCCAAAATGCAATGTCCAGCCTGGAGGTCACCCTCAACAACGTCAATCTAACAAGGGGACCTCCCACCTCACACATGGTGCCCCCAACTACCTTTTATCAGTTTGGGGTAAGATAAGGTCAGCTGAACCAGAATCCATTCTTCCTTGGATAAACTATCCAGCCGATATACGCACCGGGGCCTTTCTACCAAGGAATGACCCAACAGCCTATTCCTAACTGGAGTATGTCAATCGCCTCACAATTCCAGGTACCTTAACTACCCCACTTTGCGGCATATCCCCAGGGGCAGTATGGCTCTTATCCAAGCGCAGGGGACACCATCCTCCAATAACCTAGCATTGTGGAACTATGGTAACAGTTCTTGGCCATTCACGGTGGCCACCTAAGGAACACATACCCTACACAACCAATGGTCAGGGATGAAGACAGCTTACCCCTAAACTTCACAATGCAGCAATTTGAGAAGTACGTAGGATCTGGCGACCCACGAGCTCACTTTACACATTATCATACGGTGATGAGAGCATTAAGGGTCAGCGACCGAATGATGGCTAAGCTCTTCATCGTCACCTTAGGCCATCCAGTCAACGAATGGTATAGCCACCTTCCGCTTCATATAGCCACTAATTGGAATAACCTCGCTCAAGCTATGTTGGGGCATTATGGTTTCAACTCTCAGATGGAAACCACAATGCAACATCTGGAGGCTGTAAGATAAAGGTAAGGTGAAAACTTCAAATCCTACTATACGCATTGGATGGCTACACAAGTCAGGCTGCAGACTCGTTTGACCCTACC
>CATIWQ010228555.1:0-26518 GCA_949673415.1 Euphorbia schlechtendalii | reverse complement strand
TACTAGTTTTGACATTTTGTGTTCTTCATACCAGTTAGATACCAGATTCCTACTGTTTTCATTTCAATACCAATTTCCTACCATTTACATACTAGTTTCCTACTGTTTTGATTCAATAGTTTTATTTTACATGTTCTAATCACTTTCTAAAGTATTTTAATTAATTTTCAAGATTAATTTGACATAACCTGTTCTTTATATCAGTTTCCTACCACTCTTTCTTACTAGGTTTGACATTTTTTGTTCTTCATACTAATTTCCTACCACTTACCTACTAGTTTCTTACTAGTTTTGGCATTTTTTGTTCTTCATACTAGTTACATACCAGATTCCTACTTTTTTTATTCAATACTTTTGTAGAATTCTTTTTTACATGTTGTAATCACTTTCTAATGCATGTTCATCACTTTTAAGATTATAGTTGTTTGTTTATTGCTACGGAAATAAACTTTTTGACATGTATTTGTGTTACCTACCATACTTTCATAACAAAATTGACACATCTTGTTCTTCCTACCAGTTACATACCACTTATATACCAGTTTCTTACCAGATATCAAACAGTTGAAAAAATATTTTCGAAAAAGTATATCACAATGGATGGTGTTTCGAAGATAAAAATGAGACGAACAAAAAATTCTAAAGCATCATGTAAAAAAAATGACCAGTTTAAGAGATAATGGTGAAATAAGATAAAAAAATTAAAAAAAACAAGTGTAGAAAGTAAGGAATGTGAACACAGAAACTTTGAAGCGTATAGAAGGTAAATATGAAACTTAATTGGTCAAATAAGTTAGGACACAAAACTTGGGCTCAAATTATTCCTAGCTTTCAGCCCATTTATAAAACTTCCCCTTCTTTTTTTTTGTTAGTTCTGTTGTTTGGAAAGAGAGAAGATTGAATGAATTTAAATCATGCATGATTTGGGCATAGAAGAAATAAGTCAATTTGAAACCAGGCTAATTTTGGTCTGATTTGGTAAGAATTCAGTTGGGCCGGGATATTAAATAACAGATTTTACGTTACTACCCTTATTTTAACCTAGTTGTTGTCTCCTTTTCGTTTTTCTTTCAATTGGGCTGTTTGTTGGTTAATTTTTGGGCAATTTACATAATTAGTATGTTTCCAACAATTCATTTGGAAGTTTTACCTTCTAAACTTTTCTTATTTACAATTTTACATTCCTCTTTTTTTGAAAATTTAATTTTTTATTTTTTATTTATCTCACAAACCGTTTATTTTTTCAACATGCCGATTTAGAATATTTTCTTCATCTTTATGTTTCCCTTGAAAATAAGTTCCATGATGCTGTACTTTTTCCGAACTTTTTTTATCGATACATATTTATTTTATAGTTCTTTTATAGTTGTTACATAATTTAAACACACACTTAATTAAATACAAATAAAAATAACACAACTATATCAATTTGACATATTACAAGTAGACTATAGTAAAAATATAACATAATTACATCAATTTGAATTAACTATAAGATAACTATAAAATGCGATTTTGTTATATTGAATATATCTATAAGTAAACTATATGGTTACTATAGATAACTATAAAATGCGATTTTGTTATATCAAAAATAAATTCAAATACAATAAATAATTAAAAACACATAAATATAACATGTTTACATTAATTATAAATACTATAAATAAGTATAATAAAATCATGGTAAAAAAATACAAAAAATTACGTTATTTTGAAATAACTATAAGATAACTATAAAATCCAACGATGTTATCATAAGGTGGTAGAAATGTAAATTCAAAACTTTGATAATACACTTTTAACAATTAAATTAAGTAATAGACAAAAAAGAAATTATTTATACAAAACATTGTATTTTTGTGTATATCCCTTAATTTTTGGCATGTCCTGTACTACTTGTTTTTTTTTTCCTTTCTATTTTTTTCTACTTTCTTTTACTTCCTAATAATTAAATAATATCATCGTAGTATTTTCAGGTTATGTGGAGGAAATATTATAATTTATTTAATTACTATCTTTTCAATTATAAAAACAAAAAATATATTAAGTAAAAAAAGTTCATTTATTTATTTTATTTCACAAGCAAGTAAAAAATTCCTAATGATAGATTACTAGAATTCATGGATTCTAGTATATTAGATAAAAAAAAAGTTGAAACATTTATCTAATAATATTCATGGATAAAAAGTTCATTTATTTTTTATATTTTGCAAGCAAGTTTAATCCCTAAAATAGAGTGTGAGCTATGGTTACCTTGTTTTCAGCAAAGTAAACCTTGCCTAAAGATAGAGATTACTAGAAACCTAGTATATTAGTTATCTAATAATATTCATAGATTACTAGAATTATTGGAATCTAGTATATGAGATTACAAAAGATAGTAAAAAAAGTTTATAAATATATCTAATATTCCTTAAAAATCATGGATTAAAGAATGCTAGATAATTTCCCTAAAAATTACCAGATTGAAAAATTATTTTGAAAACTTGATCAAAATAAACTGATGATACAAAAGATAGAAATTTGTTATCTGTTTAGACAAATCATAATAGAAACAAGGTAATAAGAAATTGTTTACTAACATGGATTAATATATATTTAATTTTATTGTAATTTTTGTGGTTTTATAGCTTTAAAATGCTTTTAAATTAAAATAAGGGAAAATACTTAATAAAAGGCTGATTTTGGAAGTATATTAAACATGTAGAGTTTTCAAATAAAAATATTATTTGGGGAAATCAATTACTGGAACTCAATTCAATTCTTTTCTTTTGGCTTATAAAAATATTTCCAAACAAAGTCTTATTAGTGTTCTTAGATTTGAGAGAAAGAAATGAGGCTAATTTTAGTTTAACAATTATACCTCTTGCCACGTCATCATGTAGAGACTAAAAAATCTCTCTTTTGCTAACATTTATAAACATATAAATTGGTAAATATAATACGATGCCATAAATTTTTTTACTCATTTGCAAGAAAAACGTGAAATTGCCTACTTGGCGGGAGTAGGCAGGAAAGAAATGATAACATCGTGGAGGTCAAATATTTTTTGAAATAGCTTCAAACATTGGACTATATATATGTATATATGAGGAGGTGTACTAAAGGTGAAAGTTAATACAAAGATATAAGATGGTTCACTTCATCTTGACGAGACACTGTGGTTTTTTTAGCTTCCATCTGTCATGCGCTAAGAGTCAGGCACAACATTACGCCCGTGCGGCACCCTGGGGTTCTCTCGCATGACCTCGAGACTATCTTTTTTCCCTCGCAAACATGCACTGGTTTCGCCCTACCGATGGTTCATTAGGATAGCGGCAACAGCTATTGACCAGTTGTGCCATGTATTCTCACATAATACCCCTTCATAGTTAAGTCCACAACTAGCAACAAGCTCCCCACACTTAAATGGGTCGGCATGCCTGAACTCGGCTAGACATATGCGCATACAGGCAGAACACCCTTAGCGCTGATGCCACCATCCTTTTTCTTACCAATGGCAGGATTCTTCTTGTGTGCATGCCCTTTTCTTGGTAATGTCACGTACCAAAGTTTTGCATGAATGGAATGTCAAGCACACTTCATGCACCGTTGCTGTGTGACCGTGCCAAGAAGAGGGCATGCACACAAGAAGAATCTTGCCATTAGTAAGAAAAAGGATGGTGGCATCAGCGTTAAGGGTGTTCTGCTTGTATGCACATAGGTCTGACCGAGTTTAGGCATGCCGACCCATTTAAGTGTGGGGAGCTTGTCTCTAGTCGTGGGCTTAACTATGAAGGGGTCTTATGCGAGAATACATGTGTCACGGGCTGAGAGTCTGGCGTAGCATTACGCACGTGCGACTCCCCGAGGTTCTCTCGCATTATCCTGAGACCAGCCTTTTTCCCTCGCAGACATGCACTGGTTTCGCCGTGCCGAGGGCTCATCAGGATAGCAGCCACAGCTATCAACCAGTTGTGCCATGTATTCTAGCATAAGACCCCTTCATAGTTAAGTCCACGACTAGCGACAAGTTCCCCTCACTTAAATGGGTTGGCATGCCTGAATTCGACCAGACCTATGCGCATACAAGTAGAACACCCTTAGGGCTGATGTCACCATCCTTTTTATTACTAACGACAGGATTCTTCTTGTGTGCATAACCTCTTCTTGGCACGGTCATGCAGCAACCGTGCATGAAGTGTACTTGCACCGCATCCAAAAATTTGGTGCGTGACATTCTCCCCCATCAAAGATCTAGCACATCCTCGTGCTAGCGGAAGAAAGAATCTACCCAATGATCGCATCGCCATTGTACCTCTACCCACTGCAATCTTTGTTCTTCTCCAAACTAGGTGTATCGCCCTCCAATCCTTTCCTCGAGAGGAGTTCACTACTCACTTTCTTTCCTCAAGTTGAGTCTTCACCCTGGCCTAATTTGGTTTGTCAACTGAAGACATTATATTCTTTTCCCAATAGACGTGCAGCACTCCCATCTAATGCGAGTATCCCTCCATTAGACATCCCTTCTTGCACGTGAGTCACCCGACTTCCCTACAGACTTCTTCCTCGCTACTTGGCGATGGGGCCATTACTCTTTTCTCATCAGGGCTTGCAATGTTCCAGCACTTTGATTTACAACTTAGAGAGTACTCTCATGATCCGGCTTTTGATATCACTTATCACGGGCTGAGAGTCTGGTATAGTATTATGCCCGTGCGGCACCCTGAGGTTCTCTCGCATGATCCCGAGACCAGCCTTTTTCCTTCGTAGACATGCACTGGTTTCGCCCTCTCGAGGGCTCATCAGGATAGCGTCAACAGCTATCGACCAGTTGTGCCATGTATTCTCGCATAATACCCCTTCATAGTTAAGTCCACGACTAGTGACAAGCTCCCCACACTTAAATGGGTCAGCATGCCTAAACTCGGCAAGACCTATGCGCATACAGGTAGAACACCCTTAGCGCTGATACCACCATCCTTTTTCTTACCAACGACAGGATTCTTCTTGTGTGCATGCCCTCCTCTTGGCACGGTCACGCAACAACGATGCATGAAGTGTACTTACATCGCATGCAAAACTTTGGTGCGTGACATTCACCCCCATCGAAGATCTAACACGTTCTCAGGTTAGGGGAAGAAAGACTCTACCCAAGGATCGAATCATCATTGTACCTCTACCCACTGCAATCTTTGTTCTTCTCAAAACTAGGTGTGTCTCCCTCCAATCCTTTCCTCTAGAGGAGTTCACCGCTTACTTTCTTTTCTCAAGGGGATCATTTCACCAATAGGACTCGAGAGGAGTTCACTGCTCACTTTCTTTCCTCGAGTGGAGTCTTCACCTTAGCCTAATTTGGTTTGTCAACTGAAGACATTGATTTCTTTTCTCAATGGACGTGCAACGCTCCCATCTGATGCAAGTGTCCCTCCATTAGACATCCCTTCTCGCACGTGAGTCACCTGGCTTCCTTGCGGACCTCTTCATCGCAACTAGGTGATGGGGCCAATACTCTTTTCTCATCAGGACTTGCAATGTTCCAGCACTTTGATTTGCCGCTTGGAGTATACTCTCGCGATCCGGCTCTCATACCACTTATCACGAGTAGAGAGTCTGGCACAGCATTACTCCCGTGAGGTGCCCCGAGGATCTCTCGCATGACCCCGAGACCAGCCTTTTTCCCTCACAGACATGTACTAGTTTCACCCTACTGAGGGTTCAACAGGATAGTGGCAACATCTATCGACTATTTGTGCCATGTATTCTCACATAAAACCCCTTCATAGTTAAGTCTACGACTAGCGACAAGCTCCCCACACTTAAATGGGTCGGTATGGTTGAACTCGGCCAGACCTATGCACATGCAGGCAGAACACCCTTAGCGCTGATGCCACCATCCTTTTTCTTACCAACGGTAGGATTCTTCTTGTGTGCATGCCCTCTTCTTAGCACGGTCACGCAGCAACGGTGTATGAAGTGTACTTGCACCGCATGTAAAACTTTGGTGTGTGACACGTGGATGATAATTATCAGTAAAACTCAAAAAATTTGAATTTCTCTGAAATATTGCATGACCCCATCCGCCCCAGGCTGTACTGATTTTACTCGTGTTTCTTCTACAGCTTTATTACCCCAGACCCCAACACTTATGTTGGGTCCACGAAGATCATGGAAATCTGGGAGAAGATGCTTGAAAATGATTGTAAAACTTTGTTAACTCTCCATCCACTTTCAAAATGGTAAGCTCACTGTTTCCAATCTACACAATTCATGCTTTCAGGGCAAGTTCAATGGATTCCCATTTTGGAGAATCAGGTTTAATCATTACTCATATGATATATCCAAAAATGGGATTCTATGGAGAATGATTTATTTTCCATTTTAGCAATATAATAAAATATTACTCCCTCCGTCTACTAAATATTGTCGTTTTAATTAATTCACAGTTTTTAAGATAACAATTAACCAAATAAGGTGATTTACTAAGTTACCCTTTCATAAATGTCATATTCTATTTTCAAGACTTCATTAATATGTTTAAATATTAATTCTTATAGTCTTCTTATCTTGTTATTGGAGATTAAATATGGTTACCTTGAAAGTTGAACAAATTAATAGGGGGTAGGAAAGGAAAACTTAGAGAACAAATACTTTAAAAATATAAAATGACAATAAGAAAGAGACAACAAAATCCATCTAATACGACAATATTTAATAGACGGAGAGAGTATTACTTTTCATTCTATTATTGTTTTTAGTTTTTATTTAATTATTGTTTAGTTTAATAATAAAATATTATTTTAAATTAATTTACTTTAGGGAATAAAAAATGGAGAAATGTTGAAGAAAAAAGATTGGAACAGGTAAAACTCTTTTAAAAATGTGATTTGGGAAATGGAATTAAAATGGGAAAAATGGTGGACTTGTTCTTAGGCATCCATTTTAAATGCAACAATTTAATATTTTATTTACAAAATAATTTCATCTTAGGCAACAATGCAAATTAAGAAAAGCAATAGAAGGAATCAACAATGCAAATTAAGAAAAGCAACGAAAGGAATTGACATAAAAGACCGTACTAATCTAATACATGGAAAATTCCAGTGATGAAAATATGCAGGTAAGATTACTAAATTTTTTTATTGAAATTTCTACTATAAATATGTGAAATTATATGATAATTTTGAGGCTTTTACAGCTGAATTCTGCTAAGAGACTATACAACTAGGACAAGAATTATTCAGTTATATAAAACTATACAAATCCTCTTTCATGCACTCAAGGATCAGTCAATTGTGTCAAATATGAGTCAATCAATACATGTGAATTAATTTTCAAAATATCATCATCTAATTTGTAGCTTCCGATATTAGAGCATAGAACCCCTTAAATGTAGCCAAAATTAAAGCTTGTAAACGTGCATATACTTGAGTATTTGACAGTGATAAAAACATGGAAAACACATTATTCCTTCAATTCACCTAATTTATGCTATAATGAAGGCTACAATTTATTGGTTATCGTATCTGTATGATTAATTGACTGATTCTAATAATACATAATTAAGAGAATGTACATGTAAGTCAGAAGTAGCGTAAAACTGTCTTAACAATATTTTGTATTAGATTGTGATCAATTTGTTATTCTAGATTGACATAAAAGCAGCCAAAAAACTTAGAAACAGGCAAAAGGATTCGAGGGGTGACAATCTTGTAGTAGCCATGGTAAGTAAGCTAATAAATATGTAAAAATTTTGATTTAGTTTTATATTGGAGTGTAAGATTCATAAAGTGGGGCTTTAGGTTGGTTGCATAAATAGAAGTAAAAGCACGCTCTTCAACCAATTGGCAGATTCAAATGTGACTACCGGATGGACACTGTACACAAAAGAGTAGAGGTTAGTCAAATGTCAATTTTGAAAAAAAATTACATCTTCAACTTACTTTAGTTACCTTTTTGAAAACATATTGCAGATGAAAAAGGAATTAGATTCCTTCTCATGGATACTCTAAGCTTTATTAGTGACATGCCTTTAGAGGTGGGGAAATTCTTCTACTTGTCGATTTTTGTTTTGTTTTAGTTATCAAGGAATAATTTCAAAATTCTTGCACTACTCGCCCTTTGCTAAAACTAGTTTGCTTGTTCTGTTGAATTAGTCTTATGAGTTATTTCTCAACAGCTTGATACTTTCGAATAAGGTACGTATATCAATTTAAGCATAAGCTGGCGATAAGTGAAGAAAATATTAATAAGATTTTTGTATTTTACAGGTTGTTTTGTGTTCTTGAGTTTGTAATTAGATGTTTTTTTGTGTAGTTTTCCTATGAAGTATCTTTGTGTCTCTTTAAAGCCCACCAAATGGAATAAATTTGACTATGCTATTTGACAAAATTATCCTTCTCATTAGCTTTCTTTTCCTAACCAATTTAAGCTTTATTTTGCAGGTAAATAAGGTGACAGATGGATCCGACATTGATCGGGCATTGAAAGTTAAAGACTCATTATGTTTATCGACCTTAAAAGGGGAAGGTTTCTAAGAACTTTACTCGTCAATAAACATGAAAATTGAGGTATATTGTTTTCATTCTATAGTTCATAACAACAGTGTTCTAATCTTCACTCTATATAAACAGGATATGCTGGTTTGGGTGGAGGTTGTTTTGCCAATTGAACAATACCCTTTATTCACTAAAGATCTACACCAACTCAAAAGTGTGAAGAGCATTGTGAGTTTTAATAAAATCTCGATTCCCTGAACTTAGTTTTGTAGTGAAAAGATATGTTATCAACATTTGGTTATAATACCTTTTACAACTTTGGTGAATAGGATGTTACGGTCAATGAGGTATTGGTAAAAGCTTACACCACTTCCTATCAGGCTAGGAAGCTATATGATGTCTCATTGTAAGAGCTATTCTAGTTACATTACATTTACATTTTTTGTTGGCAGGTGAACACAATTGATTGGATTTCAATTTGATCATGCTTTGTTTCCCCCATGTAGGAAGTCACATCTAAAATGGTGATAATTAAAATACATATAAATAATTATCAATAATTATTACACTATAATTTCATTCTATACTTAATCTCTTTACTAATTAATTCAAGTATAATGAGGAAAAAGTGTTGAGTATTGCATTGATTTATGAGAATGACAAAAAAAAGGGAAAATAAAATCTTGGCCGAAATGACAATCTTTTGATACTGAGGGAGTAGTAAAAAAGAAATTTATGTGCGAAAACACAAATTTGATTAGAACTATTCCCTGTAATTCAACAAATAAGCTGAAAGTTTTGTTTTGGTAATGTTGGTACATTTATGGCTTTTACAGTTATGTAAATGCACTATTCCTTAACTAAAAAGTTGGGTTTCTGCTCTTTGTTAAGAATTAGGTAAGAATAATGAATTCAAGAACTCAGAAGGAATTGATTTGTTCGATTGGAGATCAAATTTATGACTTTTTATATTATATATTGGGGTGAATCCAGGTGTAGGGGTGTTGGGTTTCTAGCCCCCATCAATTATGAAATTTAGTATTGCGCTAATGGATGACTCACTATTTCATTGGACGAGTTGGTTGAAAGTGAAAGTTCGACCCCCCATCCTTGCTTGAAGGCCACCTGTTCGATTCCCTCTAAACATAATTTTTTCAAAATGATGTTGTTTTGACATTTGAAAAAATTAAAACAATGCAGCTATGGAGTTTTAATCCTAGGATGTTCAAGCTTGAGAAATGACTAAACCAGTCAAGCAAACGAATTCATTATTGTTGGTCCATAGATAGCTTGTAAACAACCACAATGGGTGGGGGGGGGGGGTAAATGCGCATCTTGAATACATTTTAGGATTTATAAAATTTTGCTTTGCCAAGTAAGTTTTTATATGCGTGTTGAGTATACGTGTTGAGTTGATATAAAAATTTTATAAACTGCTCAGCTTTGCTGGCACAGTTTATCTACAATCACTTGCTTAGTACTTTCATTAGCTTTGGATTAGTTTTTCAAGAAAAACACTAAACAGAGATAAAATGATGAATGAGCTTAACGTTGTAAAAGCTAAAAGCGAAAGTTAGAACTTCAACACTTGAGTTTTACCCTAGTTCAGCCCCAAGCCTATCTCCAGTCCCCGGATACCTTTTCTAAGCTTTAATCCACTAGTGTTCGTTCCTTACTTAGGCGGAGTAGCCTTTAGATCGGGTAGACACAGTTTTACAAAAATTACCTTCCTTTTTAACTACCACTCAACTCAGTTTGGGTACCTTTCCAAACTGACACTCAGATTTGAATAGAGAAAGTTACGGACTGAATTCAACTTATAAAATGTTGAATCCTTATAATGTTAAATCTAAGTATTTCTCTCTATTACAAACAGATTTGAAATTTATTGTTTACTGATTGCTTGAGTTTGGAAGTTCTTAAAGTTGGGAGTAATTTCATAGAGTTTTAGCTCTAAAAGAAATTTGAGGTGATTCACCAAGTTTGAACGACTCCTTCAGTCTTTTATTTATACTTGAAGCTTTACGAAGTAGCCGTTGCAAACTTTTCGAGGTCGCTGATCTTCAATTGCTCTTTTCTTCATATCTTTTGAATCTTCCTGCTGGAGACAGATTCTAGGATGTTTAGAGATAGAAATTTGAACATTGAGGCACAATAAAATTCCGTTGACAAAATCTCGTTTGTCTTCAAGCAATTCAGTTTGAGAGAGGTGCGAGAGAATGCAATGTGGAATCTTCAAATTGGTTGATATTGCTGACGTTGGCAGAGTCGCGCGGAGATAATGAGAAACAGCGCATGTTAGAAATTCCTTTTACCTTGGATTTTAGTGAAGGAATCCTGACATTCCGTACTTTCACCTTTTGTCTTGTGAGGACCACTGGAAATCTTCTATTATTTCAGCACTTTTTAACCTGAAAAGCAACTAAAGAATATTCCGTCTCTCACAGAAAATGTTAGTAGCACATGTGTCATTTATTTCTCTAAGTGTCAAAGAAATCAACTTTTGATAAATAAAAGCTAACTCAACACAGTTGAGTAGATATACTTCCAAACTACATAGTACTCAACACAGACTTAGCTTTTCCTACACTAAGCCGTAACTTAATTAATTACTTAGCAAACTGAGTTGTTTTCCCTTAAACACACTCAAGCCAGCTTCATTAATTAAAAGTATACTTAGTACTCAATTAATTTCACTATCCTAGTCAGTTTGCTATTTCCAAAACTTTGAAGTACTGTGAGGTACTATTAACTTGGGTTCTACAATTTCCCCTATTTTGGACAGATAGCAAATTAGGTATTAGAAGAAGTTAATTGAATAAGTAGTTTAGAGATATCAAGAATACCTGGAAAGAGATGTAAGACTCCATTGTGTTGAGTGACTTTCCTTTGTCAACTTGAACTTCCCCGTATTGAGTTAGTCTTCTTCAAGTAGCTCAGCTCCCCCATAGTTAGAAGATTTTTCTTCACTTGGGACTTTGTCTTACTTCAACTTTACTTTAAGGTTGGTCTCTTGTATGAGTTCTTGGATAATAATTTCAATACACAGTAGAAAT
Source organism: Euphorbia schlechtendalii (assembly GCA_949673415.1). Taxonomy (NCBI): domain Eukaryota; kingdom Viridiplantae; phylum Streptophyta; class Magnoliopsida; order Malpighiales; family Euphorbiaceae; genus Euphorbia; species Euphorbia schlechtendalii. The sequence continues at coordinate 14,982 of CATIWQ010228555.1, read as the reverse complement.
ATACATACAGTAAGCATAAAGTTAAGAAGGTCTTAACTTGAGGTAGGAACTTGTAACTTTTTATTGATTAAAAAATGAACTTAGTCAGTACATTATTTATGTTTTGAACTAAGATAACACAGCTAAGTCCTATTACAAGTTCCAAAAATTACAAAGTACATGGTCTATATTACTTTCTATGCACAGAAGAGGAAGAGCTAGCAATCTTGTCTTGATCAGCCATGGGAAGTTGCTGCTGAGGAGGCTTATGATGAAACGGTTTCCTTGGAAAAGATCCCTTGTTGAGATTCACCATTCTGAGAGCATCTTCAGCCACCTTCTCTCCCTTTGCTATATGACCTTGGATACTTTGCTCAAGGAAGAGATTAAAGGTATCGATGGCAGCTTAGAAGCTCTCTTGCTAGCTGATGATTTACGGGGAAATCTCTTGCTCTAGTTGCTCTTTGCCCTTAGTGGTAAGGAAATCTTGGTCATTAAGCACGTTGAGAAGCAGATGGTGACATTTAGAGAGGTGCGCAATCTAGTCAAACCCTTGACACGTGAACTGTTGAAAGCATTGAAGAAGGCCTCGAAAGTCCATTGCAGTTAGTGTGATCTTCAGCTACGCTTCTATGTTAAGAACTTTAGGACCAATAGATGATATACACTTTGCAGTGTAATCAATATCCAATTCGCCTGTCTTCATCAGAGTTCCAATGTTCTACTGCAAGTCTTCTACCTTTGACTTGATGATATTCAGCTTGGTGTGAATGGTCATACTGGTCTCAGGGCACAAAGAGTTTGTAGCAGGCAAGCTTGGAGTTGGCATGTTTGGAAAAATCTTCCCCATGGAAGAGATAAGGAACTTCTACGAGGAGGAGACTTTTTCTATCGTGTGCTCATTAACTTCTCGCTGGATGGTGTCCAATTTGGTGTGGAGAGAGTCAAGATTGATGACAAGGGCCTTTTCCATTTTTGTTGAGATATACTTCAACAGCTTCACCATTTCATCTTGTTTGTTATCATGATGTAGCAAGAACTTCGACTATGCCTTAACCAATTTAGTGATGCTATGGCTAACATCCTTTGTTATTTCCACCTCTTTGAAGATATTCTTGATCTTGTGATCGGTCAACCTCTTCATTTTGCCATGCTCCTCACCCAGTTTATGGATCTATGTCACTTGAGTTGCTATATTGGTACTCAAGAGACTTAGCTACTCAGTAGCAGCACCCACGCTACCCTTTATCTTTCCTACAACATCATTAGCCATTGCAGTAGATGTGGGGATGGCAGTGATTGCTACCCCAAGCTGGGCTACTAAATCCGTCAACCTATTGAGAATTAGAGCTATCTTATCCACCAAACCATTGGCACATTCTTTTGCCAAATGATTTTGAATAGCCAACAAGCTACCCTGGATCCTCTCAAACTCCTTGAAGTAGAGAGATTCGCTAGGCACACTTGTGTACTGTTTGAACTCAAGTAACTTTACCTTAGGTCTAGAGGATAAGTTCGTTAATTTTTAAGCAAGTAGCATTTTGCTTACTGCTCCATCTAACTCAGTAGTCATCTTGAGCGCTGGAAATTTCCTCCTAGCTAACTCTTTGATTTCTATTAAGAAAGATGAATCAGCCATATCCTCGTGGATTGGCTCTCTGCTGGGTTCAGTTGCTTCACGGGCTATAAAATTTACCTCAGCATTCTGACCACTTGTGTTTCCCTGCTGAGCATAGTTCTCAGCATTAGGAACTTTCCTAACCAAAGTGGTTAAGGAGGTAGAGGATGGGTTTGAAGAAGAGGGTGCTTCAGAAGAATTTATAGATGAAGAAGTAGGGGGGATGACTTGTTTGAGCGAAATAAAAGGTTCTAGGGATGTACAAGGTATAGTGTGGGTTTGAGTTTGTATAGGAGAAGAGTGGGTAGAAGGATTATTTACTGGTGAAGAATGAGGAGAAAAAGAATCATGGCTTTTTGTGGGTGAAGAAATATGAATGGGAGAGTTTTGGGTATTAACAGGTGAGGATTGAATATGGATAGGAGAATGTATAGTGTTGGAAGGAGGAGGAGAATTTATTAATGGTTTTTCAATATCTACAAGAGTAGAGATTAGGGGAATGGAAGGATTTACAGGAGAAGTTGGGATTTGAGGATTTACAAAAGAAGAGGGGGTGGGAATTTTAGGAACCTCTTTGTTAGTTGTTTGACCCAAGGATGGGCTAGCTTGAGGTTACTCATGCTGAGCAGAGGACTTCTCAGCATGAGTGAAAGAAGGTGTGGGGATGTTGGGTTCCTGGGGATCAGACTCCTTAGGAATTAAGGAGAGGGTGTCTCCAACATGCTCCTCGTTGCTCACCACCTGCACATTGCATTGTAGGGGCCTATTGGTGGCAGAATGCTTGCACTGAGTGCCCTTTACTTTGGCAAATACATCTTGTACTTCAGCCATAGTGCTAGGACTCAGAGTGTCCTCTTCTCTGGACTTCTAGGCCTCGCCCTACTCCTCTGATTCCTTAGAAAGAATAATTTTGCACTTTCTTTGGTGTAGGGACTCATCAACCGCAACCACATCTTCTTATTCCTCCGCTTGCTGCTCATCTTGAATTTTGGCCTCCACTTCTCTTTAGGTGCAAGTTTTGGCCTTTATCTACCTCCTTTGACACTAGGGCTGAGTAGGGGCGTCATCGGCTTTGGATTTTGCAGGGCTTTTCCCCTTGGCCTTGGAGGAAGCAACCTTCTACTTGGAAAAGGAGGCGGTGGCGGTGAATTTCTCTAAGATGCTGCAAATGGGGGCTTTTTCTGAGTCATCACTATCATCGAAGTCCACCATAAAGCCATTTTCATCCTCCTTTAGGATGTCCACAAATACTACTATCGGTATGCACTTTAGATTATGCTTTTGTTGTGCTTTATTGTACCTAGTATGTACCTGGTTGTGAACCAGATTGCTGAAGTGAGCCATCTTGAATTGCTTCTTCACGGGCAAAATTGTCATCGAATTCCCCAAAAAACTGAGCGATGTCCACTTTCGCTGCCCTCATAAGTTTGGTTATGAGGTAACCATAATGATAGACAATAGTCAGCTTGGTCAAATGGTGAAGAATCTACATTTACCAGTTCAACTTTTCCCTCTACCATATGGTAGACCACACACCTCTCAAAGTAGGTGCAACTAGTCACAAAACCTAATTTTCAGTAGCAGCAACTTCACCACCAGCTTGTGGTACATTCTCACTATCTAGCTCATACAGCTTGCTACTATCTCCCTTGATAAATAGTTCACGGGGAGCTCCCAGTCTTCTGGAATAATGATGGCATCTTTGTTACTGGTTTTTCACAGCTAAGTACCTCTGTTAGGCATGTTGAGCACGCTCTTGATCAATCTCACACAGATGAGAGTGGATTTGCCTCCAAAATCCATCATCAAAACATCATCAAACCCTTGGATGGTGTAGAGGTTTGAATAGAAGGCTCTGATGAGTCTTGTGATAGCAGGACCTTCCATCTTCAAGAAGGAACTCAGATGCTGCTACTTGATGATCCTGCCCATGGTTTTGTTTCATAGTAACCCTTCATAGTCCACTTCATAAACGAGACCGAAATCTAAGTTGTCTACCCAATCCACCTTAGTGAATAGGGTTCCTTCTTGCAGCGTCAATTTTTCAATCTTCCCTTCACCATTCACTACAATCTTCATGGATGTGATACTTTTAAGTTTGAAGGTTTTTCTAGTAATCTCCATTTGAGAGGATTGAAAGGATTTGAAAGAGAATAGAAATTAGGGTCGAATGCTTTGGATTTCAAATTCATAGAAAGCAAGTACCCTTCTCTCTTCAACTGTTCAACTTTTATAGACCTCAAGATCTCTTAAGGGCATGTAGCGCTACCACAACTCAAGATGAAAATGAATGCTGAAATGAGTATAAGATTAATTACCTCAGTAAAGCAGTGAGTTTTGATAAAAATGGTTCCTCTTCAAAAGCACATCTTTTTGAAAATGTAGAGCTTGAATTTTAACCGCAAAACTGTTCCTCAAACCGTTACATTAAAATACTGACGGTGTTATTCACGTGTCTTCTCAAGGCTTGATTTCCAACACTTAGCTAAAATGTTGAGAATTTCAACTTCCTTCTTCTTCAACATGGTTTAGCCGTTCCTATCAACTGCTTGAGAGTATTGAATTGCTCCTTTGGTAATGGCTTGGTGAAAATGTCAACGCACTGTTCCTCAGAAGAACATACTCCAACTTGAGATCTCCTTGTAGTACATGATCCCTAATGAAGTGATGCCTAATGTTAACATGCTTCATCTTGCCATGCTGAATTGGATTTTTGGATAGGTCAATTGCGCTCTTGTTATCACACATAACTTCAAGGCAATTTGACTTTATACCATAATCTTCAAGTTGCTGCTTAATCTATAGCCGTTGTGCTACATAACTTCCTGCTACCATGTACTCAACACAACAGAAGTTTGCTTCTTACTATACCATGAGACAAGACACTCTACAAGGAAATGACATCCTCCTGTTGTATTTTTCCTATTGAGCTTGTCTCTACCATAATCATCATCTGTGAATCTCCTAAGAGTGAAATCTGAGATGTTGGGATACCACAAACCTGCTTCACTTGAGCCTTGCATGTACCTAAGAATCCTCTTCAAAGTTGCTTAATGAGATTCTTTGGGATCAGCTTATTAACAAGAATAGTAGCACACAACATACTGTATGTCTAGCCTACTAGAGGTGAGACAAAGAAGAGATCCAATGATTCCTCTTTAGAACTTACTGTCCACAGGTTTTCTAGCTTCATCTTTACTCAGGATGGTATCAGTGGCCATAGGAGAAGACATTGCCTTCAAATGTTCCATGTCGAATTTCTTGAGAACTTCTCTAGCATACTTAGCCTGCCTGATGAACATTTTATCTTCAGTCTACTTGATTTGAAGACCAAGAAAGAAATTGAGCTCTCCCATCATAAACATTTCAAACTCGCTCTTCATCTTCTTGCTGAACTCCTTGCATAACTTCTCATTAGTTGCTCCAAATATGATATCAGCAACATATATTTTGATTAGCAAAACATCTTCCTTTCTTCGCTTGATAAACATAGTCGTATCTGCTTTTCCTCTTTCATAGCCTTTGTTGATCAAGAAATTGGTCAATCTCTCATACCAAGCTCTAGGAGCTTACTTCAATCTATAGAGAGTTTCTTCAGTTTAAAGACATGCTCAGAATTCTTTAGATCTTCAAAGCCAGGAGGCTGGCAAACATAGACTTCTTCTTAAATGAATCCATTTAGGAATGCACTCTTAACATCCACTTGAAATAATTTGAAGTTCATATGAGATGCAAAGGCACACAGGATTCGAATTGTTTCGAGCCGGGCTACAGGAGCATAAGTCTCATCATAATCGATTCCTTCTTGCTGATTGTAGCCTTGCACAACAAACCTATCTTTGTTCTTGATAACAGAGCCATCTTCATCTAGCTTGTTCTTAAAAACCCATTTGGTTCCAATAATTGATTTCCCTTTCGACTTCAGAAATAGATCCCAAACATCATTGAACTGATCCAGCTCCTCTTACATTGTGATCATCCAACAATCATCTCCTTCTACATCTTCAAACTTCCTGGGTTCGATCAATGAAATGGTGTCTAGATGACTCATCATCCTATTGAGCTGACCTCGCGTCATCACTGGATTATGAACATCATCAACTATATTATCTAGCGGATGGTTGTGATGAACTCTAATCTCTCTTGGAAGACTCGGATCAACTGCTGGAGGATCGACAATGGGATCCTAAGGTGGAGGTTAATCTTTGCCATCGTTGAAGTTGATAGAAAGATCCTCATCATCTTTGGCTTCCTCAGCTTTAGGTTCTTGTGATGGGTTGGGTAGCACAGAGAGTGGCATATTGAGTGGATTTTCTTGCTGGGGTACTCCTTTATCTTCATCAGATGGATGTCTATCTGAATTATTAGTTTCATAGAAATCTACATGCATAGACTCCTCTAATAGGCTGGTTCTTTTGATATATATTCTATATACCTTGCTATTAGTTGAGTATCCTAGAATTAGGATCAAACTTACCTAACTACTCCTTGGTGTTAAGAATAAAGCACCAACAACCAAATGATTTGAGATGACCAATCTTAGGCTTACGCCCTCGCCTAAGTTCATAGGGTGTCTTTTCAAGAATTGGGCGAATTAAAATCCGATTCAAGATATAACAAGCTATGTTAACAGCTTCTCCCTAAAAGTACTTTAGTAGATTGTTATCACTTAACATGGATCGAGCCATTTCAACTATGGTTCTATTCTTCCTTTCTACAACCCCATTTTGTTGAGGTGTATAATGAGAAGAGAAGTTGTGGTCAATACCATGAGCTGAATAGAATTCTTTGAAATGGAAATTCTCGAATTCACGTCCATGATCACTTCGGATTCTACAGATTTTAGTTCTTGTTTCGTTCATTATCCGGTTATTGAGCTTGACAAAATATTCATATGTCTCTTCTTTGCTACTCAGCAAGATAACCTAAGTGAATCTCGTGAAGTCATCCACAACCACCAACGAAAATCTCTTACCGCCCATGCTCATTGGCTGAACTGGGCTGAAAAGATCTAGGTGGAAGAGTAAAAAAAGTCCCTTAGTTACTATGTGATTAATTGAATTAAAAGATTTCTTAACTTGCTTACCTAGTTGGCATGCTGAGCATAGTTTATTCATGCTAGGTAACCCCACAAATAATTACTTTTTGGCCAGTTTGGACATAATGTTCATATTTATATGACCTAACCTTCTGCGCTAAAGCCATGAGTTATCCTCCTTAGATACAAGACACACATTAGTGGAGCCTAGGGATAAATAAATCATATATGTATTATTGATTCGAGGAGCAAAGAGAATAGTAGAATTAATCTTATAGTCAATTACTGAGCATCCTAGTGAGTTGAATGTAACCTTTCTGCCCCTTGTCACAAAGTTGGGCTACACTAAGCAAGTTGAACTATAGAGCTTTGACTAGAGAAACCTCTTCAATTGAAGGAGAGATACCGACAATGCCATAGCCCACAATCTTGCCTTTCTGGTTATCTCTAAAATTGACACTCCCATTTCTTTTGCGCTCCAATGAGAAGAACAAGCTTTTATCTCCCATCATATGCCTTGAGCATCCACTATCCACATACCACATTTTAGAGTCATCAACAGATATAAGGCTCACTTGCGAAACAGTTACATTTTCTTAGGTATCTATGCTTTCGATCTGGGTCCTCCCTTGATAGAAGTGCTTAGGTTATTATAGTCGTACTCGTTATAATAACCATTTTTATACCTACACATTACTATGGCATGTCCAACTGTTCTGCAAAACCCGCTATTTTTGCTTTGGGCTGGCTTGCTTTCTTCTTTTTGGAGGAATTCTTCCTCTTAGAATAACGAGTTTGGTTACTCGGAGGTTGACTATTGGCTAGAGGACGATCTTGCTTCTTCTTCAAAGCTGTTACCTCAGCAGTCAACTCATCTAATTGCTTAGTGAGCTTGCTGTTTGAACAATCTTGATACTCAGCTTTTTCTTGAAGAAATCGGATATCAAGAGATAAGGAAGCAACGGTGTCTTCTAAATCTTCACTTCTCCTCACTAGCTCTTTGATGTTCTTCATCTACTTATTAGTCAGTTTTATAACATTAAAGAGTGCTTGTATGAATTCTTCCATAGATAAGGGAATTTTAGGATGTACCTCAGCTTCAGGAGCTTTTTCCTTATCTCGATTAGCTTCAAAGTTAGCAGCGTATTAATCTTTGCTAGAGGTAGATGCTGAGCCTTCGCCCCTTCGATTCTTGATGGCCATAAGATAGAGGTTGACAGAATCAGTTACTTCCTCATCAGGTGACGAGGATTCTTTTGAATCGCTCTAGATGGAAACAAGTGCCTCATTCTTCTTATTGAACCTCTTCTTGAATCTATCCTTCTTTGCCTTGGGACAGTTAGATTAGATATAGCCTTTCTCGACATAGCCAAACCACTTGATGTCTTTGCTATGATCCTTCTTGGGTCCTTCCTCAGCTCCACGCCAGTGCTAAGTTGATTTGAATTTACCGGGAAACTTCTTCTTATTAAACTTCCCATCCTTCTTCATGAAGCATTTGAAGCGCCTAGTCAGAAGCACCATTTGCTTATCTAAGTCGCAGCTAGTGGACTCATCAGAAGAAAGCTTTCAGGAAAATGGTTTTACCCTCTCTTTGCTTACCTCGACTCTTTTTAGAGTGATCCGAATACTTCCTCAGAGACATCTCATGAGTCAACAAGGTATCTATCAGCTCATTGTAGCTGTAGGTCTTCAGATCATGAGCCTCCTCAATAGCGCTCTTCTTAGAGTCCCACTCTAGAGTAAGAGTGAATAGAATCTTCTTGACGAGCTCCTCTTCAGTGAACTCCTTTCCCAATCTCTTCAGTTTATTAACGATGTTAATGAACCAGGTATTCATGCTTTGAATACCCTCGCTAGTACCCATTGAGAACATCTCATACTCCCTCAGCATGAGATTGATTTGAACTTTTCCGTCCTCTCATAGGTAATCTCTAGCTTCTTCTAGATTTCCTGTGCTTTCTCTCATCTTGAGAACCTGATGAGAACCTGTTGAACCCAGTCAGATCTAGCATACAGTGTAATCATTGCGGCATTCTCTTTGAGAAGCCTTAGGTCAACATTGTCATAGTCCTCTGGAACTATTGGGACATGAATTTCGTTCCTCACAATAGTGGGAACTATGGGGCCAAGCTCAATAGCGAGCCAAGCCTGCATACTTTGCGATCAGATGAAGTTTTTCATGTAATTTTTCCAGAATGTGTAGTTATTACCATAAAAAAGAAGTGGTCTGGTAACAGACATTCCCTCTCTCAAGAGAACTACCTGAGTTGAGCCAGAATTATAGTTGTTGTAAACCATTTATGGATCTTGACTCAAAGATGATTAGTCAATAAGTTGAGCAACAGCTCTGATACCACTTGTTGATCCTTAGACAGCTTGCAAACCACCGTAGAGGGGGGTGAATGCTAATCTTGGGTACTTTTTATGATTTATAAAATTTTATTTGGCCAAGTTAATTTTTTTATATGCATGCTGAGTTGATATAAAAACTTTATAAACTTCTCAGCTTTGCTGGCACAGTTCATCTACAATCACTTACTGAGTACTTTACTCAGCTTCAGATTGGTTTTTCAAGAAAAACACTAAACAGAGATAAAATTATGAATCAGCTGAACGTAGTAAAAGCTAAAAGTGACAATTAGAACTTCAAGACCTGAATTTTATCCTAGTTCGGCCCCGAGTCTACCTCCAGTCCTCGGATACCTTTTTCGAGCTTTAATCCACTAGTGTTGGTTTCTTACTTAAGCAGAGCAGCCTTTACAATGGGTAGACATAGTTTTACAGAAAGTACCTTCCTTTTTAATTACCACTCAATTCAGTTTAGGTACCCTTCCCAAACTGACACTCAGATTTGAATAGAAAAGTTATGGACTGAATTCAACTTATAAAACGTTGAATCCTTACAATGTTAAATCTAAGTATTTTTCTTTATTACAAATAGATTTGAAATTTGTTATTTGCTGATTACTTGAGTTTGGAATTTCTTGAAGCTGTGAGTAATTTCAGAGAGTTTCATCTCTAAAAGAAATTCGAGGTAATTCACCAAGTTTGAACGTCTACTTCAGTCTTCTACTTATACTTGAAGCTTTGCAAAGTAACCATTGCAAACTTTTTGAGGTCGTTGATCTTCAATTTCTCTTTTCTTCATATCTTTTGAATCTTCTCATTGGAGACAGATTCCACGACGTTTATAGATAGAAATTTGAACGTTGAGGAGTGATAAAATTCAGTTGATAAAATCTGGTTTATCTTTAAGCAATTCAGTTTGAGAGAGGCGTCTGAGAATGCAATGTGGAATCTTTAGATTGGTTGACATTGTTGAAGTTGGCAAAGTCGCGCGGAGATATTAAAAAACGGCGCATGTCAGAAATTCCTCTTGTCTTGGATTGTAGTGAGAGAATCCTGACATTCCGTACTGACACCTTTAGTCTTGTGAAAATCACTGGAAATCTTCTTTTATTTCAATACTTTTTAACTTGAAAAGCAACTAAAGAATATTTCATCTCTCACAGAAAATGTTTGTAGCACATGTGTCATTTGTTTCTCTAAATGTCAAACAAATCAACTTTTTATAAATAAAAGCTAGCTTAGCACAGCTGAGTAGATATACTTCTGAACCACGTAGTACTCAGCACAGACTCAGCTTTTCCTACACTAAGCCGTAACTTAATTAACTAATCAGCAAATTGAGTTGTTTTCCCTTAAATACACTCAAGTCAGCTTCATTAATTAAGAGTATACTTAGTACTCAATTAATTTTGCTATCCTAGTCTGTTTGCTATTTCCAAAACTTTAAAGTACTGTGAGGTACTATTAACTTGGGTTCTACAATTATCTAATTTGGAGCTAACATATTTATAAGTATATATATTTGAATATTCAAATATATATATTTTTATAATTTATAATTCTAAAAGAAAATTGATAAACCCATTCAAGCAAGAGATAAATAATAAATATTGAAAGTTTTATGTTTTAATTTAATTTTATAATTGATTATTTATGTATTGATTCATGTAGCCTGTTATTATACCATTTGATTCATATGTATAAATATATTTTTTTTTCTAAATTTATTTCATTAATTTATGATCCCTCTCAAGTTGAATCTTTTAAATATGCATCGATTATATAAAGCAAAGAATAATCAGAGACACTTGTCTTATGAAAGCTCCTAAGGCTAAAAATAATTAAAAACACTTTTCATACTCAACAAGCATGTGATAAGATTGCTGCAAAAACTTATCACACTCGACAAGCAAGATCACAAGATTTCCCGATTCACTTAATTGTGTGCCTCGGCTGCAGCAATGAGTTTGAGAATCTCGGGATAGAGATATACTCCCACGCCAAAATTTCCCTCCAAGTCTCTAATTTATTCTAACCCCTATATTTACTCCTCATTTATTGGGACATTAAGTATTCTCTCTGTTTTAAAAGGCGATCAAGGCATCCGTCTAGGCGGAGTTTTTGGAACAGCGTCCCGATTTTGTATAATTGGATCGTCAAGGCGAAAAGTGTCATCAAAACTCAGAAAAGTGTCACCAAAGACCAGAAAAGTGTGTTCAAAGCCTGGAAAAGTGTCACCAAAGCCTAAAAAAGTGTCGTCAAAACCTAGAAAAATGTTGATACATGAATTTTTAATTTTATTATATAACAATTTATGCGTTAGTTAAATTTATCATTTTAATTCATTAATATATATTAAATATTTTAAAATACTAATCCGCATAGTCCCCACCTAGGTCTTGATTAATTCTATATTAGTCTCTGCTTATGCCCGGAGGTTCTAGCTGCCCGACTAGCATCTTTTAAAACACCGTGTATTCTTCTAGTCTTATCATAGTTATGTTTGATCTAGTGAAAGTTTTGGACCTAGTAGGGTGATAAATAGGTTAGAGGGGGGTGAATGACTCTTTTTCAAACTCTTTTCCTAGCTCTGAAGTTAAGCGAAAATTACTTCTGGAGCTTCTTCTAAGTGAACAACTATTTGGAGATTTTCACCCAGAGACCCTTTATGATTCGGATGATGGTAAAATAAATTTAGCTTTTCTTAGATAGTGAGGTGAATACAATAACAACAAATATAATAGAGTTAGAAATATGCAAAAAGACCTTTGCCTAATCCAGTCCTTAGAGACTCTGTCCAAGATTTAATCCACTAGTGGTTCTCCTTAAGGGTGGAGAATAAACTCCTACAAGGCTGCCTTGCTAATTGAAGTACCGTCCAACAATCTACAGCCTAAGAGCTTTACCGATACAAAAGTACCTTCCAATTGTATCTAGACTTTAGAGCTTACAATAAATACTAGAGGTACCCTCCAACTAGTGTTTAAGCTCCCTCATACTCACTTACAACTTAAGCAGCTATTTTGACAGATTTGAATGATTATAATTTTGATCTTCTGAACTTTGTTTCCATGAAAGCTCAATTACAAATAAATGAGAAGGATTGTGTTTGCTTTTGTGATTAAGAAGGGAAGAAGTTGCTGTTTTTTGATAACTTGATTGCTCTTTTTGAATTGTAATACTTCACTAACCTTATTCATTTGAGGATAACATTCTTTTATAGAGGGAGAGAATGTTTCCATTGAGTTTGGAGTCTTGCTTAAAATCTGCCTGTTATCACTAAGGATTTTTCCTTTAAAATTCCATTTAGAGATGGCAAGGCTCAACTGAATCCATGTGATCACTGTCAAACATATTTTTGTTCCCCAAAAATGTACAATTGCTTGCTAGAGAATGATAGAGGATGTTTTTGTTCCTTGGTCAACAACCAAATTTGTCCTTTTTCATAGAGAGGTGCTTTTATCATGCGACAACATTTATTTCTGTGTTAGCTCCCGTGACTTTTAGTGCTGAATGACTAATGAGTTCCGTGACCATCTTCTAGGGTATTTGTCATTTGTTGATGGGAGAATTTCTTTTGAATGTTGCGAGTTGAAAGACTTCTATATTCTTGTGCTAGGTTCCTTCTGAGGTCTTTTAAACTTCTGAACTTAGAACCATCAATACTTTAATTCTTAACTTAGAATCTAACAATCTCCATCATTTTTTTGTAACTTAGCACAAGGTCTTACTCCCTCATAATGTAAGGCTTGTTCTTAGTGACATCAATCTTCTTCAATAATCTATTTCAATTTATGTATCTAAAGAAGATAGTACAACGCATAGTTGTACTCAAAACAAGAATAATAAAATTTTCATTATAACGATGTGAATTACAAGGTTCATAAACAAATGAAAAATGACATAATAGCTAGTTTAAGCTATACTACTTTATTCTAACTACTTGATAATCTTCTGGCTTCTTTGAGTCTTGATCCTAGGCATCAATCTCCATGCCTGTTGAAGTATATGCTAGAGCAATCCACCTTTCCCAAGATCTTTGAAGTTGTATTTATCCTTCTCCCTCCACTCAGCACCAACAAGTTGAGCAACAATTTAGTAATCATCAAGAGCAAAGCTCTAAATGCATTCTTTTATAGCAATAGCATTGGCTTGAATAGGAGGAAGAATATGTTGAATCAACCTTGCAGCCTTGTCAGAGACAACATGAAAAATACTCTCCAATATAAATGTGAGAGCCTTCTGGTTCCAAATCATTTATGTGTTTAGCTCATTCTCCAGATGATGAAGATAGAGCACAATCTCACTATCATGTGAGTAGAAGGAGTGAAGTGAGAGATTTCTGAACTTGGTGCTTATTGATTCAACACTTCTGAATAAGGCTTGAGACTGATCACTTTGTTGAGCTACGACTGAGTCTTTCGCTTCTTCAATGGTCTTTACTAGACCAACAACACTCTTAGTCAGCTCATCCGAAACATTATCTGCTAGCTCATTCTTGTAGGCAAAGGTATCATCACTAACTTTCTTCACCGTGCTATTAACAGCCTTTATCACTTCTACCCTTATTTCTTTCTTCGAATCGTGAATGGCCTTGAAAGTTTCAGCTCTGAAGTCAGTCAAAAACTTCATTACCTCACCCAGTCCATCTTGGATCCTCCCCTACTGCCACAAACTAATCACATTCTACCTTCTTAGCTCCGTGATCCCTTCCTTTAGCCCCATGGAGTACTCAGTCTAGCAATGCTCTATTGCTACTCCCAATGTGGAGATAACATCAACAATTTGCCTCTATGACTCAAGTCTGTACATAGAGATCTCATTACACGTCATTTCGAGCCCCCTCTCACCTAGATCTAGATGCTCATTTATCGACACCAGAGTATCCCTTATATCAATGTAGTTATCCAACCTAGTTTCCATGAGTGGTTGAAGGTGCTAGATCAACTCTGAGCGAATTTGAGAAGCTCGGGGAATCTGGTATCTAAGGAGGAAAGTTCTTGGCATTGGCACAGAAGGTTAGGTCATATAAATATGAATATTCTTTCTAAAATAGCCAAAAAGTAATTAGTTTTGGGTTCACTCATATCAGCTTTGAGAAAGATAGGCTTTGCTTAGATTGTCAACTTGGTAAGCAGGTTAGAAAGTCATTTAGATCAATTAACAATGTAGTAACTAAGAGACCATAAGAGCTCCTACACCTAGAACATTTTTATCCTGTTCAACCAATGAGCATGGGCGGAAAGAGATTTCCTTGGTGGTTATGGATTACTTCATGAAATTCACTTGGGTAGTGTTGTTGAGTAACAAAGTTGAAAACTTTGAGTCTTTTGCCGAACTTAGTAACTGGATAATGAATGAACTAGGAATTAAAATCTGTAGAATCCGGAGTGACTATGGACATGAATTTGAAAACTTACATTTTGAAGAATTCTATTCAACGCATGGCATTGACCACAACTTTTCAGCTCTTTATACGCCTCAACAAAATGGGGCTGTAGAAAGAAAGAATAGAACCATAGTTGAGATGGCTCGATCTAGTTTGAGTGATAACAATTTACCAAAGTACTTTTGGGAAGAAGTTGTTAACACAGCCTGTTATATCCTTAATTAGGTTTTAATTCACCTAATTTTGGAGAAAACACCCTATGAGCTTGACGTAGCAAAAAATCAACAACAAACAGTTTATAGTCAAAAGTTGATGAAATCACAAAATCAACAAAATCCGACTCTTCACAAAACTCTCAGAAATCGAAAAATCTAAGAGGAATTGTAAAAGTTTCAATCTGAAAATTTTATTCAATCAATGCTGCAATTGGCATCTTCAAACATCTATTTAAAGTCTAAAGAACCGTTACACAAAATGGCAAAACCAAACAACAAGCACACAAACTTTTAGAAAATTGCAATTTAGCCCAAAAAACACAAAACACAAAATTGAGGGCCTAAACGTCATTTTTTGGTTGAAAAATGATGTAGCTCACCGCAAAGCGGT
>CATIWQ010228511.1:0-12347 GCA_949673415.1 Euphorbia schlechtendalii | reverse complement strand
TTTTAGTTTTTTTATAAGGTACTTAAATGGTATTCCAGGTTAGTTCCCAAGTAATATATGGTGAAAAGAGGCTGGTAAAACAAATGAGATCGGTGCATATACCGTTGGTCTTTAGGTAACTTAAGAACAACACATTAATATTTTCTCACAGACTCACTACTCTACACTATTATCATTGCCAAATTGTAACTAAGTAAAAGCATGTGATATAATTTGACAAAAAATTTCAACAGAACCAGCAAAGTAATTATCTAGAATGTAGTAGCAATCTAGCAGATAATCAAATCCAAGTCACAAATTTGATAACTATAATCCTTCCCCTTAAAAGAAGAACGAGGCTGGCTTGCTCAAACACCCCAGTGAACTTACATTACTTTAGGTGTGGAGACAGACAACTCAAATCCTTCCCGCCTCATGTTCTCAATCAAAATACCTGAATATATTGTATTAAAGATAAACTCATCAAATCGAACAGTTGAATGATTTAGATGATTCAGTTGTAAAAGATAGAAACATATCAATAAATTTATGCCGCACAAAAAAACCAAACAAGAATAGAACAAAGTCAAGATGAACCAACCTAGTTGTAGTTCTCCTCTCCCTTGGACCTCATATGATTCTGCCATTCCAGGAATCACATTAATGGTAAGATTAGTTTCAGCTTCAGCCATTAATCGATCACCAATTTTCCCTCCAATCAACTATGAAAATGCCAGAACACAACAATATTATCATATAAAATGCCTAAAATAATAATAAATGTATGAAAGTTAATTTATAATGTGTTACTTGTATAACTACCAGCACTTCAAGGATGCTAATCATATTTTCGTTAACTATTGTTCTATTTTCGTTATCATGCAATCATATTACATATCATCAAATAAATAAAGAAGAGTATAACAAGCGGAATGTACAGAGAACCTTAATAATTAAGAATATGTGCAATATAAAAATTTATTTACCTTCCACTAGGGTTGTTAGGTGAGGTTAAGAAAATGCATTTGGGGTTCTCTCATTGAACAACGTCAGTAATAAGCTCAACATTCAAGCTAAAGTCCGACTTCCTCAAAACTGTCGTTACAATCAAAAGTATGAAATACAACGAAAAATTGAGTTGCTATCAAGTTCTATGTGACAGCTCATCAATGATAATTATGATGACCCTCAGACAATTCAAGATTAAGAATGAAAAAAAGAATGAGAACATTTGAAAGACTCAAAAGGAGATTAATTGCATTCTTTACTTTTAATAACATGTGCGCCATTAACAGCAGCATCAAATTCATACATTGTTAAGGTTGGAGGACAATCTACAATCTTATCACCAAGATCAAGAGTACATCTGCACATAAATTAATCATAAATTTAATTAATAAAACTTACAAAGTCCAGGTTATTGATGTTTGCCAGAAATGCTATCGAGACACAATCTTTCATATATTACTGCATAATTAGATCAATGAGCTCAGCAGCACCACATCTTACAAGAATGTGATCAGATTCAAGGCCTAAATCTTTGGCAAGAGCTTCACATAATTGCCAACTTTGAGATCTGGATAAATGTAAGGGAACTTTAAAGACCCCAAAGCTTCAGCTACCCACAAACAATTTCAAAGTTAAGTTTGTGACAAAATGGAAGTAATGTCATTACGTTTTCGATACAGATTAACATTAGGACTTCCGGTTTTACCATATATAAAGTGAGTATCAAGGTTTTGCACTTGCCTCTGGGGGTGGGCCATAAGGTTTTTCCATAATTGATATTGTTTTTGAGTCTTATAAAATTCATTTGAATATTTTGAGTCTTATAAGCAAAACTAGCAAATCAGGGTTTATATAAAGACTAAGATACAATCCTAAGGTTCAGTCAGAACGTTGGTTAACACAAGCTAGATCATAGTAAATTTTGTGATATTTGATACCAATCCAATCACATCAACGATCTTATGCATATTTTTTTAAGCATTAGAGTTGAAGAGACATATCAAGTCAGATTCGAACAACCAATTGAGCATCCTTTTCCAATTAAAAGTTTTAAAAGGATTTAAAAGTAGAATTACATGCCAAAGAAAGAAACGAATATAATGTGTACCTTCTCTAGCAACTTTTTATTTTCTTCTAGTAATTCTCTTTCCTGATATCAAAATTAAAGAAAATGTTAATAATGGTACAATGAAAAAGGCATTAAGCTATATATAGAAAAAGAAATTCTCAGGCAAGTGTAGGTATGAAGCAATATCTAAATGAGTTATCTCTTCCCTTATCTCTCAAATTTAACATCAATCCATTAAAAATACAAATATTTTAAATAACGTACCTTTAATATTATTTATCATCATTGGAATTTTATTCTAATATACAAAATGATAATCATCCTAGTTCACAAGATTCCAGCAAGCCAATCATGGGCCTCTAATCGAATTTGCTTCCTTAAGAGCTTTCCAATCGAGCTTTGACTTGTTCAAGCTTGATTCTTACAAACCAAGCATAAACATGTTCACAAATAAATCATTAACAAATAAAGCAGAGTCAATTCAAATATTTTTCGAACCGAACATCAAATTGTTGGCTCATTTACAATTACAAGATAAGAAATCCTATTGCTGTAAATATACATTTTCTTCGCATAAAATATTTCAATCTTCTTTAAACATCTTTTGTCAACAAATTACATATTATTTTTACTGCAATCGAGAATTGGACAAAATGTGTATAGTTGTTTGCCTCTTCTTATTAATACTAACACAAAAAGAAAGAAAAAAAATAACAGTTAGATATTCACCTCGGATGACTTAAATTGATCAAGCATTTCCTTAAAAGGTTTACTATTGAATTTGCAATAACTCCGACACTCATCTTCATATAACCATGTGATAAAATATGAGAATGTAGATTATCTAGCAAGAAATTAAATAAGTTTTTACTTTTTAAATTTATAGCAACTACAGCTTAATGTGAACCGATTCATAAATTTGGTTGGAGGATAGTCTACAATTAAGTTCAATTTAGCAATGGCCGTTGATAAACATATTATGTCTAACCTAAAATTAAGTTCAATTCAATTGTAAATCCCAGTGCCCAGATTATGATTTCACAGAATTCAAAACAAAAGAACCAACCATAAAACATCAACAATGCAAAAACAAAATCCCAATTATTTTATATATGGTTATCTGCATACTCAGCAAATGTAAAGTCAAATGATGAAAACAATATAGACGCAACGACCCTGTCAATTGATTAAACTAGAAAGGAACCTGCAAATGAAGAATTCTTGCGGCAAAAATTGTCCCACCACTCAGAATCAATAGCATTAGGGTTGATAGGAACTGCACTGACAGATTTGGTTCTTTTAAGTCTCTTCTTCAATTTTTGAGAGGACTTCTTGGTTTTCTTCGATTTCTTAGGAGGAGCCATGTTCTGTAGAAGAAAAGAAATCTTGAGCTTGCCCCTCAATCTCGATGGCTTACCGGAAGAAGAGAGTATATCTAAAGAAAAAATACAATAGGCAGCTGTGATTGCTACAATAAAAGAAAATACAAAAGCGTACAACAAAATTGAAGACCTCAATCTTCGATTACTTAGGATTTATTTAAGACAATACCTCTAAATATTACTCTCCCGTAGCTCCAATGAACACCTTGAACAGATTTGAGAAGTAAAAATCTCTCAAGTTTTAGCAAAAGAGGAACCCTAAATTTTTCAACATTAGATATGACAGCGATGACAAAGACGAAGATGAAGCAAGAGATGGAGCACAGGCAAATATGGAGATTTTAAAATAGTGGAAGTAATTTGTAATGGGAGAAGAAGAGGGAGATTGACCCTAATTAGAGAGAAACCAAAGAGAAAAGAAAAGAGAGGAGAAGTCTGACTTTTATTTAGAGTTTTAATTATTTTTTATTTTTTTATTTTAATAGTTTCTGTCAAATAAATGTGTGGGAGATAAGCCCATCGTTTATATTTACTATTCATATGTGTTTTTGGCAACAATTTAGAGAAAGTGTTGACAGTCAAAAGTGTATTCTACACTCATCCGTATATATTGCATCACTTTTATAACACTTTTTTAAAAGTGTTGCAATAGATTGATTTTTTCATGAAAATTGCAACACTTTTATGCAACACCAGGTAGTTTCCGTTGCAACAGGTCATTTATGGCATAGTGTATTTTGGACCCTTAAATGTTTATTTATGTCCCTTAAATATATTTTAAGCCTTTAAATTTTCACTTTGAGGCTTTTAAATATTTTCTTTGATCTTAAAATATTATTTTTGACGAGGAGAACTCCAATTTGAAGATCATTGGACGGTCGAAAAATGTGTGATTCAAGGATAAAAATCCAGAAAAGCCGTCATCATTGAACGCGCGAGCCGGTACATAATCTCGTGCTCATAGGATCCCGAAGTATATAACCGCTAGAGGTTAACCTAAACTTGGCTTCCCATCCAGAAACCTTTAGGCTCAGTCTTTCAGACCGATATGGAATCTGATAACTCTAGACGATCAAATGGGCTTTCTAATAAAGGCGTATGATCCCCCGATACTTGGAACGTCACATGCCTGTGACTTGATCCAGTTCTGCAGTAGTAACAATTACAATACACTCCTTCCATTAAGTTAAGTATCATCTAGTTTATTCAGCTCAGATTATGTGTTAGCTTATGCAATAGTGGTATCTATTCTAGAATTAGACTTGTTCACGAAGAACACCACTCGCCATTATGTATCAAGATTGACTAGAAACCATTCGATCAATCTTATACTCTCATTAGAGGTTTATGAGCGTGTCACTTCAACAAGGGGCTCTAAGGTACATCTCCCATTATATCATTATATCAGGAGTGATGGATCTCATCTTGACTACCCGACTTACCAACATATGATCATCACTATACCCGTAATCACCCGTATCATCCTGATCAACAGGGTATGAATAAGTATGACTCAAAGTATAGCGATTCCTATATAAGGTAACCATTATCTCAGGTTTGAGGATACTTGTAATGCTACTGCAATAAGATATGACACCAACACATGGATTTAGTTATTTCCGAGTGTCTGTCTTATAGCGGTCTCCAATGTATTACCCGAATACATTCATGTGTTAACTCAAGTTACCACCTTTAGCTCGTGGGATCGGCTGCTTGGATCTAATCCAATGAGTAAGCCTACACATGCTAATCTGTCCGTTCCATTAAAGTCCAGTCTCAATGAAACTCTGACTAGGGATATTTAAACTATTCATAGTAACATGTATGTGTAGTTCTCACACCACATAGCTCCCACTATGCCCTTGCACTTTTATGCTGTGAAGTAGACATGAACTTTGTCTTATCAATGCGCATATATATAATACTATACATGTATGATACCAGTGAGATACATAAATAAATTGAAAACACTGATAAGCAACAAAGAAACCTTAATTATTATTAATAATAATAATCTGAAACCATTTGTACATTATAACTAATTAAGACATATCGCCCTAATTGCCTCCAGGGCATACATCATGTGTAACAGTAACAACAAGTACAATCTATATAAACATAAAAATTTGACGAAATTAATTATGGCATACATGTATCATCTGCAAAATTGTGACATGAAAGCATATACATTGTATAAGAGTAGTATAAGTTATTTGTTTCAAGTCAAACATACACTCTACATGTCATATTCTATTCAACCACAGGTTAAGGTCGATGATATATTATTTTCGCTGTTAAAATATGAAAATATATTGCTGTTAAACCCTCTCGTTAATATCAACATAGGTTTGTTGAATTCTGCACAAAGCATAAGCAAAATCATTAGGATTTAATACATGATTAAAAATTTGATATTGAAATGTATTATCAATTGAAACCTTCCAGATTTTGGATGGACTTATGGCTCTCTGGATTCAACGATTTTAAACACCTTACAATCAATGGATTCCAATTTGCCAATGGCACTGATATACTGTGAATCCATAGCCATCAAGAATCAATTGTGTTCATACCACGAGAAAATGAGAGCTATTTCAATGAAGAATAGAAAAACAATACTTAATTAATCAACATCTCATTTGCCATAAGAAAGTAAATTATGTAATATCAAAACAACGAAACGTAACACTTGTTATTAGAACGATCAATAGAAACAAAAGGCTTGATTTTGGTTGTTTGCAAATTATAATGACCATTTTGATTCATTTAGAATTATTTGAAGTTTTGTTAGGTTTGACACCGGTGCTCAATTTTGATAAACAAAAAATAAAAAAAAAGTGTGAAACAGTAAAAACAAAGTTAGATATATAAGTAGAAAGGTAAAGTAACCTACATGAGCATGAGTGTTGTTGGTTGGCAACGCCAAATTTCAGAAGAATTTGAGTGGCTGAGCAGAAAAAAAGACACTGGAGGGAAGATGAAGACATGATTGAAAGGAGAAGAAAAGAAAGAGGTAAGAATCAGAATTCAAATAAACCTAAAATTATCAAATATTTTTTGATTGATAAATATGAAAATTTGAAGATGTTGAGTATTGAACCCAGAACCTCCCACCTTAAAAGATATACAAATTAAACTACACTCAATTAATAAAATTATTAAATTTGAATTGTATTTATATAATGTAATCGATTGTAGAAAGAAGCCCTAATATTACAAAAGGAAAAGAAAGCCCTTTTGTAATAGAAAAAACATCCGATATTGGGCCTTAATGGGCCAGGCCTAATATGACGGAAGCACTCACGCACAAACCCTCTATCTACGTGTTAGCTTTCTCTCAAAAGATATTCTCCCACTATAAATACTGAGAGGTCCCCTTTCCATTCTCATTTCTAGGGTTTCCGCTGCTGCAGATTTCACGGAGACAAGCCGCCATGGGAAGGAGTGAGTTCTCTAACTGAATCATATATTCAACGTCAATGCGGATTTTGATCTTATTCAATACACATTTTCTGCTTTGCTTCATGGTTGCTAGTTATTTCTTTGACATCTGTATTTAGGCAATATGGACTATTATGAATCTGAGGTTTGAATCGTTTTTGGTTAGGCAGTTTTGTAAACTTTTCAATTACTTGTGATTCCTGTAGGACCTGCTAGATGTTACCGTCAGATCAAGAACAAGCCGTATCCTAAATCACGGTTCTGCCGTGGTGTTCCTGATCCCAAAATCAGGATTTATGATGTCGGGATGAAGAAGAAGGGTGTTGATGAGTTCCCTTTCTGTGTTCATTTGGTATCCTGGGAGAAGGAAAACGTGTCCAGTGAAGCTCTTGAGGCTGCACGAATTGCCTGCAACAAGTACATGGCCAAATTTGCAGGGAAGGATGCTTTCCATTTGAGAGTTAGGGTCCATCCTTTCCATGTACTGCGTATCAACAAGATGCTTTCTTGTGCTGGAGCTGATAGGCTCCAAACTGGTATGAGGGGTGCTTTTGGAAAGCCACAGGGTGTTTGTGCTAGAGTTGCTATTGGTCAGGTTCTCCTGTCTGTTAGGTGCAAGGACAGCAACAGTCACCATGCACAGGAAGCACTTCGGCGTGCCAAATTCAAGTTTCCCGGGCGTCAAAAGATCATTGTTAGCAGAAAATGGTATGCTTGTTCTTCTTCTGAATTTTTTTTATCTTATGCTGTTTTATTTGTGATTGTTGCCATTGATAGATGCTAGGAAGTCATTATTGGTGTTCTTGGTGCTTTTCCGAATTATTTATTTGCTGTTTTTGTGCATTGAAATGAACATTCTTCAATGTTCTTTAAAAATGCTGAGTTATTATTGTGTGGGAAACATTCTACTATGTTGTTTTTACATGCTTGTATATTTTGGTGGTGAGGATATTATGCAGTAACAGATTTTTTTAAAGGTTTTTTCTAAAATATTGGTTTATTGGTCTGTTGTGTTTGTAGTCATAGATTTCTTGATTATGATGTTATTCCAAATTAATAATCTAATGAGTTTGCATTAGATGAAGTGTTTTACAATGTTCCTTGAACTTGCTGAGAAACTTTATGATTAGTGTGATCTGCAGTCCGGTTTATGAATGGTCGGGGTTGTTGCTTGAGTACCAATGATGCTCTTTAGATCACATAAATATTTAAATCATGTGTGGCTTTACACTAGGGATTAAGGAGACTGCCACTTAAGTTTATCTCTAATGTGTACTGTTGAATGAGTTGTATTTTTGTATGCTGTGATAAAGTTTTGCTTTGGTTTGGTTCACTTGAAACATCATGCATGATTCAAGTTGCAGTTGAGCATTGATTAGTCATGGTTACTTAATAGTTTGTGACTTTGTGTTGCTGGAATATCGGTCTGTTGGGTTTGTAGTCACTGATTTGTTAATGCTAATGATGCTATTCCAAATTAGTAATCTACAGCGTTTGGATTAGATCAAGCTTTCTTTGTTTGCTCCATAAACATGCTGATAAACTCCATGCTAAGGAATGATTTACGGTCTGATTCCTGAACGGGTGTAGTCTTGTTGTTGTTACTTGAGTACCAATGGTTTTCTTTACATTATATACATGTTTAAATTATGAGGCCTTACACTGGAGCCTAAGGGGAATGCCATATTATTACAAGCCCTAAATTTTGAGTTGAGGTTGCTGGGATTTTTTATGTTCATTATTTATTTTATTATCTATTTGTGTTAGATTTAAGCTTGATCATTATTTGATTTGTATGTAGAAATCAGTCCTTTGATTTCAAAACTTAATTAGGTGGTAGCTGATTTGATGACTGGTTTGCAGGGGTTTTACCAAATTCAACCGAACTGATTATCTGAGATTGAAGTCGGAGAATCGCATACTACCTGATGGTGTCAATGCTAAGGTTTGATTCTTGTTTATCTGTGCACTTTAACTTGTTCTTTGCTTCGATTGCTTATTTCCATGGAGTTTTCTTGTAAAACTATTTGAAGCGTGCTTTGTTGCAGCTCCTTGGATGCCATGGACCCTTGGCAAATCGTCAACCTGGACGTGCATTTTTAAATGCAGCTGCTTGACACAATCTCTACTAGAAACGTTCATGTGTTCACATTTTTGGATTGTTTTTTCTGTTGAATTTTTGTTTTCTTTCCTTTTATGTGAGAACTGGATGAGATTTTAATGTATCATGCGTTACATTTTATAATTCTTAATCTTATTGTGTTGTGAAGTAGCTGATTTTGTGAAGGAATGGGGATCTTTTCTTCATAAATGGGAATGTATTAATATGATCAGTGCAAATTATTAGTCTGGCTAATTGCTCTAAAAATTGTGAGAAGTTAAAACGGTACAATTTAACCCTTCTGTAGCGGTTTTGCTTATACTGGATTATTTGTGTTTTGCTGTTTAGAGATTTCATATTGAAAAGGCATGATTCTGTAAACAAATCATAACGAGGGTAGAAAGGTTTTGGTAAGGCAAATTGAAAATTGCAAAATTTTTATTATTTCATTTTAATTTATGAATAAACTTTTTGATGTTTTGATTATTTTTTAAAAATTTTTCAAGCCGAAGAAAATCAATCTTAGCCTAATTGTATAATTACTTGGTAATAATTAATAAATAAATTTTTTATTAATATAATTTTAGTTTTCTAATAGAAAGTTGGGGTTATGATATTTTAGTTTATTTATTTTTATATTAAACATATTTAATTAATAACTGCATGTTTTTTCACTTAATTTAATCTGGTTTATATATTTTTAATTAATTACTAATGTTTTTTAATTAATGAAATTTTAAATTATTATTTAATATTTAAAAAATTAAAAATTATACCTAACATGCTTTCTAATTTCTAATTCATTAGTTTGAAAATAAAATATTGTAAAATTTTAAAAAAATAATTGAAAAATGAAAATGAAATAAGCTTTGGTCTTAATGACCATCATTCTTGAACCTGTATTTATAATTGAACTAAAAGTTTTTAACTTTATTATTAATTAGTTCAAATTTATATATGTTGTTTTTACATTAATGTATGTAATTTATAATATTTTTAACGATAACATTCAAATATGTTATTAATTTCTTGAAAAAAAAAATAGAAACTAGAAAACTAAATAAAAACGAACATGCTTTTTGTTTTTTTGTTTTCTATTTGAAAAATGAAAAATTGAAAAAAATTAGAAAATTAAAACATTTTTTTTTGAATCTAAACATGAAGTTCTATATAATCCCTTTGTTTTGAGGATTGTAAATAAGTATGCATATGTTATGAATGAGATGAAGTGTATTTTCCACTCGATTATTAATTTCTTCTTTCTATTTATCTGTTTTCTCCAAAATGAAAATTTTCAATATATCTTTAGTATCAGAGTACTTATTTACACTTATAAGACATGAAATACATGACACAGTTAATGAGTAGAGAGAAATAAGATGTTTTATGAGGCTGCTTATTTAATTCAATCAACATTGAATATTAGACTGTACCCTATCCAAAATCGAGAACCCCAATGATCTCTCAGAGAGCCGGTAATGCGCATTTTCCTGTGATGACCCCGCCTTATTTGATGAGGATGTATAGTAGTAGTAAAAGTAGGACAAGTAATTGCCAGCGAAGAAACACTTTGTACGAAAACCCCAGTTTAACTATACGTAGTTGTTAGCCAAAAAAGTTGGAGTAGAATGTGAAGGAGGAATGTTTGATTCAGGCATTTCAATAAAAGGACTAGTTCAAGAACAACTTCAACTAAGCTTCCAATCGTCTTCTTGGAGCCGTCTTGCTTAGGGAGATAAGGCTGCAAGAACTACTTCAAGTGCCCTTGGGGCAATGATAATTTTAAGAGATACTATGAAGTAAAAAAAATGTGTTTTTATTTTATTTATTATAAATACATAGAGAATACGCAATTCATCATCGACTTTCTCAACATGTTAAATTTCTTATATGTTAAATTAAATAACTTGAAGTTTTAAGTTACTTTCAAAACGTTTTTATCCCACAAGGGAAATTTGAAGTGAATTGTTTTAGTTTATATTGAGATGTTCCATACGAGCTTGAGAAATTGTGAGAGATATAAGGTGGGCTCTCATGCACATGGGAGAAATGGCCCAAGACACTTTCTAAGAGAAATGGCCCAAGGCACTTTCTAGTGCAAATCATTCCTTTTTATATTGTTTTTCCTAAGAAAATAATGTTTTATTTGAAGAATGTTATTTTGGCATATGACTTTTGAAATCCCTTACATGTAATTGATGGTTTTAATTGCCATTTACTCTCAACAACTATATATATTAATTTCTCAACAACTATATTATGTTTAATGCTAAAACGTTTTCTTCTTAAATGCCCAACAACTATATTTCAACAGTCATATTTTGTTGACTATATAATGTTGCATTTGGTAAAATGTTTCAACACAGTTTTTACAAATACGAATTACAGTATCATTCTTATTTTCTGGATATATACATAGTCTCTCTGTTCCTATGCCATCTATGTTTATATAGAGGTAAACGTGTGGCTCAATCCTAGATGGAACTATCAAAGTATCCTTTAAAGACAGTGCCTAGCACTACTTCACTTTCTTAACGCAACTGCTTTGCTCACTCTGTTCTACAGGTTCATTTCGAGTGCCAGAATTCAACATGCTTTCCCAACAATCTTAAAGAATATAATTCACTATGGCTGGTACTGGAACTGTTCCCCCAATTGTTCCTTACATTGTTCCTCTTGTGTCCCTTCTCAACCTGAAGGCATTAGAAACTTTCTTTCTGTTGCTCCTCCTATCGCTGCTCTTGCCTATGCTAAGCTATTCACAAGGTTTCGACTCTAATAACTCCTAAGATTTTTTATTTAATAATGAAGCAAAAACCTTGGCTCCCACTTTCCCACCGATAAGAAATAAGTTCAAAATACGAATAGGTGTTGTCAGTATCGCTTATCTAAATAGAAAAATGGTGACCACTGCAAGTATATAGTTACGATGTAGTTTAAAAGATATTGATCCCACAGGGAAGGACTAGCTCTAAAGATTAACAAGAAAAATGGAATAAAGAAAATAAAATATTTTTGGATTTTAGTTGGGAGGATTAGAATGAAGAATGGATAGATATATGTATGGAAGACTAGATATTCTAAATATATAGATTTTTCCTATGAAATAAGTATAGTAAAGAAAACATGCAAGTTCAACAAAGTTATTACTTTCACTAGACTAATTTAATATAATCGGTTCTAGACACTCAGATGTTCAATGATTCACTGCAGAGCAACACATGAAATGACTTTTCTAAATCTAGTGCAAACGAATTAAGATGATTATATAAACCTAGTCTACAATATTACTATGCTTAGTACGGGTTGCTCTCACATAGCCACATTTAGCAAGTTACCATTCCAAAAATGTTGGCTCACTAAACAG
>CATIWQ010228485.1:0-10665 GCA_949673415.1 Euphorbia schlechtendalii | reverse complement strand
TACAGTTGTGAAATTAATTTCTCTTGGATCTTGATACAATCAATTTCAAGTTTAAATTTGAAGTACTAGATTGTTATCCAAGAATTGTTGTTTGACATTGTGAAACTTGGTCTACATTACCCAGTTTTCAGCTGAGTTTCAGGATCCTTTGCACCTTCTACCCCTTATGATTATGCATAATTGCATATAAGCATTATAAGTACCTTGACATGTATTTGTTGTTCTCCTGTCAGGACTCAAGGGTAGGTGGTGTACCATCCCACAATGCTCCACCAACTTATACTGGTGGATTTAATGCAGCTGGACACACCATCCCGAATATGATAAATCATGGTTCTGGTGCTCCTCCATTTCATAACAATGATTTGATGAGGCCTTCTTTTCTTGGAACTTCAGATAGAACTCATCTCTCTCCTGCAGAGGTTTATTGCCAAGAACATGAAGTCACAGCTACGGTCTGTTTGTTAATTTCATAGAATCGTCTCACTTCATACTTTTTTGCTTATGTTGGCTTTTTTCCTTTCTTTTCAAATCTTTTTTGAGGTCATGAATATTGTCCGTATGTAGAAAGTGGATATTATATGTATGAGTTTTCTGTCCTTGATTGGCTAATACAAAATATATCTTGATTGTGCGACCTCAAAACGCAAGTAAAATTGAAGTTCAACTGAGAGGAACTTCACTTGGCTTTCAGTTGAATCCAGTTGCATATTGAAAGGCAGTGCAAAATGTGCTGTGAAGGGTTTGGTCGTAATCCAAGTCTGAAATCAGTAATATATGAAAATACACAAGAATTCAAGCGTTGATTTCCAGATATTCAAGCAAGATGTCTTTTTTTTTGTAGCAACAGAATATGAATGGTATAGTTTGTTGCTTCCTAGTAGATTTGATGGCTTAACATTATTTTGGCAGTAATAAGGATAGTGTTTTGTCCTTGTCTTCCTTCGGTGTTCATGGAAGATATAATGGATGTTTTCAGACTCAGTTCACTTCTCAAGGGTCTTGTCATCTGTTTGTACATATAGTTTTCGCTCTCTGTATGAATATTTATAATTTCTATTTTGTTTGGTTTGGACCTTTGGGAACGATTTCGCATTTGTTTTTTTGTGTGTTTTTGTATATTACTTATGCTGTGTTACCTTAACATGGATTTCATATTACTACTGTCTTTTTCGGCTTCATAGGGTGACAATGTCCCACCTCCTTTCATGACGTTTGAGGCCACTGGATTTCCCCCTGAGATATTGAGAGATGTAAGTTCAATTGATAACATTGATTTTAGGCTGTGTATCGAGTTTTGGATGCTGCATATGAGATCTACGTCATTCTCCTTTTAAATTACTTTTTCTTTTTTAATGGTTTTAGACTCATTAGTTCTCACTTGTCGCAGGTGCGATATCTGCTCCAGACGAGGAGCATATGTCGTACGCTGCTCTGCTATTGGCAATTTTACATGCAACAACTATTCTTTTTGGAGGCTGCAAAATGGACAGTTGCATCCTTTCTTGTGCATCTTCTAGAATGGTGGTTTTCCATCTGTCCAATTTACACCTGATGTGACAGAGATTTCTTCCTTATTGGCTCTGCCTCGTATGTCTTAATTGCCCATTTTAGTTGCCTCGAGTTGCTTCAGTAAGCAACTTTGTATTTTAGTTTCCTTTTCCACGACATTTTATGCTTACTGTTTCATAAATATTTTCAGTTACGGATTATCTTCATGCACTTGAATTTTTAAGCTCTCATCTCCTGTAATTGTCTTGCATTTCAGATCCATGGTGCTGGGTTCTTATCTCCTACTCCGATCCAGGCTCAAACCTGGCCAATTGCATTACAAAATCGAGATATAGTTGCAATTGCAAAAACTGGTTCTGGTAAAACATTGGGTTATTTGATACCTGCGTTCATGCTTCTGAGACAATGTCGTAATAATCCTCAAAATGGGCCTACTGTTTTGGTGTTGGCTCCAACAAGGGAGTTGGCTACACAGATACAAGATGAGGTGATAAAATTTGGTCGATCGTCAAGGGTCTCCTGCACGGTTAGTCTTGTCATTTCTGTCATAATCATTGATCATTCTGCTTCTGCATATGCTTTATTTTGGGGGCTTATATCTCATGAATTTATTTGTCATTCCAGTGCTTGTATGGTGGTGCTCCGAAGGGTCCCCAGCTGAAAGAATTGGATCGGGGTGCTGATATTGTTGTAGCAACTCCTGGTAGACTTAATGATATACTTGAAATGAAAAAGATTGATTTTGGGCAAGTTTCACTCCTTGTACTTGATGAGGCTGATCGAATGCTTGATATGGGCTTCGAACCTCAAATACGCAAAATTGTAAATGAAATACCTCCACGGAGACAGACACTTATGTACACAGCAACCTGGCCTAAAGAAGTAAGGAAAATTGCTGGTGATCTGCTTGTCAACCCTGTTCAGGTGAACATTGGCAATGCTGATGAACTTGCTGCAAATAAGTCCATCACACAGGTAAAAAAATTTGGTTTTTGTCTAACATGCATCAATGGTTGGTTGGGAGGTGTCATGTCTGCAAGTTCTTGGAATATTTGTAGTTTCCTGCTAAATCTTATTCAGCGTATGCTGTGTTAATTCTTGGTTTTTCACTTGGTTCTTAATTTTTGATTTAGTACTTACATATTTCTTTATCTGCACAGCCCTTTTTTTATAATTTAACATTATGTAGATTTCATTCCAAATTAGATGATATGAATATGATTAATGTGCAGTATGTGGAAGTAGTCCCACAAATGGAAAAGGAACGGCGGTTGGAACAGATCCTTAGGTCGCAAGAGAGAGGCTCAAAAGCTATTATATTCTGTTCCACTAAGAGACTATGTGACCAGCTTGCACGTAGTATTGGACGCAATTTTGGAGCAGCTGCCATTCATGGAGACAAATCTCAAGGTGAAAGAGACTGGGTATTGAGTCAGTTCCGGAGTGGGAAACTACCAATATTAGTTGCCACTGATGTTGCTGCTCGAGGCCTTGATATCAAAGATATAAGGTAGGTTTGAGAGCTCAGGTTTAGGCTGATCAGTTAAATATTGACTTAAATCAGTCATTTTTGTTCCCAATACTGTTCTATTGCCTAATTTAAATGTTATTGAAGCCCCTTGTTGCATTGGATCTTCATGTTACAGAGTGGTGATAAACTATGATTTCCCAACTGGAGTCGAGGATTATGTCCATCGAATAGGGAGAACTGGACGAGCTGGGGCAACCGGTGTATCGTACACCTTTTTCTCCGAGCAAGATTGGAAATATGCCGCTGATTTGATTAAAGTTCTCGAGGGAGCTAACCAGCAAGTGCCACCAGAGGTGCGAGAGATCGCTTCGCGCGGTGCTCCTGGCTTCAACAAGGACCGAGGCGGCATGAACCGCTTCGACTACAACGGTGGCGGTGGTGGAGGCCGCTGGGACAGTGGTGGCCGTGGCGGGATGAGAGACGGAGGCTTCGGTGGACGTGGCGGGATGAGGGATGGAGGATTCGGCGGACGTGGTGGCGGGATGAGGGACGGAGGATTCGGAGGCCGTAATGGTGGGGGGATGAGGGACGGAGGATTCGGGGGGCGTGGCGGTGGAATGAGGGGCGGCCCTCCCTTTGGTGGGCGTGGCGGTGGTGGCATGAGGGACGGCCCTCCCTTTGGGGGACGGGGCGGCAGAAGTGACTCGTTTTCTGGGCGTGGAAACAGGGGGCGTGGATTTGGCGGTGAAGTTGGGTTCGGACGTGATCGGTACAATAGCATGGACGGTGGTCGGGGAAGAGGAGGCAGGGGAAGGGGAAGATTTGACGGAAGAAGAGAGAGTAGGGATAGAAGTTACAGCCGGAGCCGCAGCAGAAGTAGGAGCTGGAGTAGGAGTAGGAGCAGGAGCCGCAGCAGGTCCCGGTCTCGAGGGAGGAGTCGCAGCTACAGCCGTAGTTACAGCCCTAGTCCTAGACGTAGCTACAGCCGCAGCCGCAGTAGAAGCCGAGACAGGCCTGAGAGGAGACGGCCAAGCAAGTTTGATGAGATGCCAGGACCAACTCCAGTTTCCTCTGGCAATGTATTCTCGGGGGCAGAGGGAACGTCAGTGGCTGAGCCAGCCTTGGGTCCCGGAACTTGAGTGATCAAAACATAATGGCCGTGTTTTGTGTTTTCAACCATTGCGTGCTTGAAAGTGAAAGAAGATCCATTTATTGAGATTTTGTAAGTGAACTATGTATGGGCGCAGTAGGTGAGTTTGGGGGCAGTGTTTGAGGAGCTGTTACAATTTTCATTTCTGTAGTGATTTTCCCCTTTCGGATATCTCATTTTGTTTCACCATTCAATTAAAATTTCAAGAAAACAAGAAGGTATGAATGAACATCTAATTTTGAGTAGTGTGTGTTTTTTTGAGCTTTTTGCTGAATCTTAGCAAACAGAAAAAGCTTGCATTTGCATTAGTGCAAGAATTCGTGCATTGAAAAACAATGCTTTATCTCGTTAGGATTGTTCAAGTTAACATAGGGAAATGCCAAATATTAGCATGTTCTCAGAAATAAAAAGTAAATGCAAATGTTCGTTACACATGCTTGGAAATTAGTTTGTTTTTTTATCAATCATTTAGAGATATTGGCGGTACAGTGTTACAGTTACAAATTATACTTTCGATAAATGAACTCATTTGAGGTGGTTCTGTCAAATATCGTGTTATATTTTTGTTCTTTAGATAATTGGATATTTTACTCTTATTATTTTTAATGTACATTAGATAAGGATAAAGTCTCTTTTAAGAAAATTGGTTTCTTGCCTAGTAGATCAACGACTAAAGTCATCCTTCTTTTAAAAAATTTGGTGGAAGCAATGTAGAGAGAGAAAGAAAGATCTTCATATGATGTTGATCGACATGAAGAAAACATATGATTGAGTGTGGAGAAAAGTTCTTTGTTGGGCACTAGAACGAAAATGAATACATATCAAGTAATATCAACTTAAATAAAGGACATGCATCAAGGAGCAGTAACATGTGTAAAAACTGGAACAGGAGCGACAAAGGAGTTCTCCATAACAATGAGATTATATCAAGGCTCTGCTTTTATCCCTTTTCAGTTTACTTTAGTTATGGATGAATTAGCCATTAGCCATCAAGATACAAGAGGATGTTTCATGGTGTTTGTTGTTTGCGGATGATATTGTTTTGATTGATGAAACAAGGGAAGGAGTTAGCAAGAAACTAGAAGTGTGGATAAACACGTTAAAAAGTAAAAGGTTTCAAGTTAAGTAGAAGTAAAATAGAGTACATGCACAATAAGTTCAACATAAGCAAGGGAGATGATGGAGAAGTAAAACTAGGGGATACAGTTGTGCCAAAGTGTAGACGCTCTAAGTATCTATGTTTATGTTTTTCAAGAGGATGGAATGATTGATGAGGATGTAACTCATAAGTTCAATGTAGGATGGTTGGAGTGGAGAAATGCTACACGGGTCTTTATGACAAGAAGATACATTTGAAAGCGAAAGGAAAATTTTATAGAACTGTAGTTAAGCCGACCATGACATATGAGAGCGAATGATGGGTAACTAAACCTCAACATATTCAAAGCATGAATGTGTTTGAAATGAGAATGCTTAGGTGGATGTGTGGATATACAAGAATTGATCAAATAAGGAATGTGTGCATTTGCTAAAATACAGAGGTAGCACATATTTAAATTGAGAGAATGATGACTAAGGTGGTATGGACATGTCCTATGAAGACCTACGGATGCTCCAGTTAGAAAGTGTGAGAATTTAAGAATATAAAGAAATGGTAGAGGGAGAGCTGGACCTAAGACTACATAGAGGGAAATCATTTCGAAAAGATGAGCGTTTGTTAAATATTGACGAGCAGATTATTTTTTATAGAGATTCATAACGTTGAAAAATTCATACAACCGACCCCGCCTAGTGTGAGATTAAAACTTGGTTGATTGATTGATTGAAAAAATAATGTTTACGAATATATATATATATATATAATGCGTTAAAGGATCATTTTACACTCAATACTCCGGGACATAATTTCACAACATTGCTTGTATCCATTGCTTGTGGTTGTGGGATTATTATGATTGGATAGTTGATGATTCTCTGTTTGTGGTGATGTTTTGACATAGTCTAAATTATATATTTGTAAATGGAATTGATGCCATATATTATTTGAATGTAATACTAATAGCAAATTCAAGGGATAGAAAAGCAGCAAACGATAATAAATAGTATACCCACCAAGTTTGGAGCAAGGTGAGGTTCCGACTCGAATCCTTATTACTAAAAATAACAATGGGATGAATCTCGAGTGGCTTTCTTTGGTATTTAAATAATGAACGCGATATATTTTCTCACATATTAGTTATATTCGGTAACATGATAAATAAAAGAGCATTGGCGCATCAAAAAAGAACTTGGTGCGATTGTTTTGGTAACTCGAAACTGATATATCTCCCAAGTCATTAAATTTCCAAACAAGTAAAAGATGCTGATATGTGAAAATACATCCATAGAAATGACCCCCAATCACAAAGTTTACAACGACGACTTGTAGGACTCCATAAATAGAAGTTGTAACCTGCAAAGACCTAAATATCTTATCGAAATATAAGATTTTGAAAATTTCCCCTAACCAACCAATGACAGTAAAGCAAGATTTATTAAGCATGTAAATTTTCCAAGATAGGCTAAGTGCATATGGATATGCATATTTATGGTTTGAAGCAGGAATTCTACATCTATTATTGATATACACATGATTAGTGGAAAAAACCCTTAATTATGAAAAAACAAGAACAATCAATGATTCCCACAGGCCAAATACAGCTCATCCATTGTACCATTTTTCCAGGCCCACGTAACATTAGATGAAAACCTAAATTTAAGCAGACAGAAAACAAGAAAACAAAATTATTTTAGAAATACATTATCATATACAGCCACATTTTCCTTCTTGTGTCTTGATACATTACCCTTTACCTGAATCTAGTGCATGTTGCAATCAAGAATGGACCCTATAACAACCCTCTAAGGATCAATAATTATCCACACATGCATCGGTAACAAACAGTAACGTGATGCTACTTTAAAGTGACAACAACAACATATGTGAAGAAGAGATATGTATATGCCGTATCGAGTATACCATAATGCTTCTACTTTTACCAAAACAAGACACTAAAGTATAGAGAAGTAATTTGTGATCAGTCGCCCAAAAAGGAGCTTTAATATGAATTTTTAGCAAAAATATCCTCATCTCTTTGTAAAATGAGGCCCCACTTAAAGCAGCTTTACCATGATGCAATTCATATAGATATAGAAATGAAAGTAAAAGGAAAGAATACGCATTTAACTAAAAGCAGCTTCAATATGTGAACCAATCTTGCTAGTTATAAAATGAAAGAGCAACTAATTTCCCTAACAAAAAAAAGTCTTCACCCACAAGAAATGGAAAATGATGACTCCAAATTTCCTTAAAGAATAAAAATCTATCACTCACAGACCACCAGAATCTAATCCAAAATGGGCAAAAATAACTTTAAGCAAACAAATTCATATGGCCCTTGGTGGCAAATGCATAAAGGCAACACATAATTGATGCCCATCAAAAGGTAAAAGACAGA
The DNA here is from genome assembly GCA_949673415.1 of Euphorbia schlechtendalii. Classification (NCBI taxonomy): domain Eukaryota; kingdom Viridiplantae; phylum Streptophyta; class Magnoliopsida; order Malpighiales; family Euphorbiaceae; genus Euphorbia; species Euphorbia schlechtendalii. The sequence goes on along the minus strand of CATIWQ010228485.1, from coordinate 3,035 downwards.
TGCATGCTTCGCCATTCCTACAATATTCTGCTACACTAGCTCAAAGATTCATCCGCAATCACACATGCATAAAAGCATATAGTTCCAATACTTTAACCAGGAATTACCAAATAAACAACCATTTAACAAGTAGACATCCAGGTTGTGCAAGACAATAAACAATGCTTACTTTTCGAAAGCTATTGTGATCCACTGGCAACACAAACATATGGTCCAATGAAAGAAAGAACTTCATAAACGTACCATATCATCTACCATATAAGAAACAATATATACGAACGATTACTGTAACCACCTCCATATCTTATGTAGCTATATTAAGTTGAGCATATCTTAACACCACAAGAAGGATTGCGAATCTCATCAACATATTAATCCAGCACACTTCAAGAAGGAAAAAGAAAGGAAAAGGCAAAAATAGCAAGACTTGCCAATCAAAACCGAAAATCCACATTTGCACAACTTCAACGGGAAGAAACCTATTTCCAATTAAAGATTTTCAGCTAGGTAGCAAGGAAAAGTTTCCGCAAACAGAAACGCAAGCTGGAAATGCATGATATAAAGTGAATTCGACACTTGGAAAAAAAAAAGAAAAGGAAAGCAAAAATAGCAACACTCAGCCAATCAAAAACCCAAAAGCCACATTTGCACAACTTCAACATAAGAAACCTATTGCCAGTTAAAGATTTTCAACTACCGGAAACGTTTTGGAAACCCTAATATAACATGTATTCAAGTTTACGGGGCGTAAATTAGGAACATAGTATCTAAAGAGGTTCCGTGCTACCTGGACTTTCAGCTGGAACTGAACCAAGATAACAGTTCAGAATTGTCTTTCTCTATTTCCTTCTTTTTCTAGTATATAATATATCACAGAAAGAAGTGACTAAAAACAGGAAACATAAACTAAAATATCTCTCTCCTAGAAAAAGAGACCCGACCCATCATATATGAAAGCTGCAAAACGGGATTGATTTGAAGAAGAAAAGGCTAATATAACAACAATAACAACAGCTGAAAATGAAGTTGAAAATCAAAATTCATGGAGATAATTCAGAAAATATATTTCCGGAATAGAGAAAAAATAATAATAACGAAAATAAAAACATAGCTAAGAAGAAAGAGGGCGCGGAGGAGGTAATAGTTGATGTAGATTCTGATGAACTTCCCTGTGGCCTCCAGTATTCCTGGAAATGAAGGGATGACTTAGCAATTGACTGGCTGATAATCTCCTTCCAGGCTCCCTTTGCAGACAGCAAGCAATGAAATCACGAAACTCCCTTGAAGCAGTAGGCGGCGCCTCCGGCGGTTGAGACATACAGATAGCACACATCAAGCTTGCCCAATCACCTTGCCTTCCAACCCCAAATGGAAACCTACCTAAATAGAATTCCAATATACTCACACCGAAACTCCAAACATCACCGGCATATCCATCGTATTGGCCGTGATTCAAATCTGTGTTGATCCTCTCAGGGCTCATATAAGCAATAGTACCCACAGATGAATCGCAGGGATCCATAGTCTGCGCCAGAATTCTACTCACCCCGAAATCAGCTATTTTCACATTCTTCCTTGCATCAATCAACAGATTCGAAGGCTTTATGTCCCTGTGCACTATTTTCCTCCGGTGAAGATAAGCAATCCCGCTCAAGATTTGCCTAGCAACGTTTGCCAAGTGAGACTCCTGCACGATATGAATCCCTTCTAGGGATCCGCCGTCCATGAATTCTAGCAGCAACTCGATCTCTCCGCTGTGCTCGTAAAATTCGTGGCATCTCACCACGTTAGGGTGGTTGACCCCGCGGAGGATCACGATCTCGCGACAGATCTGGTTTCGCACAGAGTCCTCGTGATTACCATGGATCACTTTCAGAGCATAAATCTTCCCGGTGAGACGGTGGACGACTTTGTAGACGGTGCCGCCGCTCCCGTTTCCTATCCGGCTGATTCTTTCGATGTCAGACATGCTAACCGCGGTGCTGGAAGTAGGCGGCAGAGGAAGAGGAACCGCTAGTGTCGGGTCCCGTTGAGGAAGGGGCAGGGTTAAATCTGACCGCCGTCGACGGTTATTATTAGGCGCAGGCGCAGGCGAGCCTCTACCCACTCCCAGTGGTGGTTGAATCGGTCTCATGACTCAGTTGACGATTGCAAGCGGTGATTTCTCTGTTTGTTTAGTCTTTTGCTGTCTCCTCTTTGAACCGCTGGTTGGCGTTGTAGAGGTTAACAATGAATGATCGTCATCGCAGTTGTGGCGGCGGCCGCCGTCGTGTTGAGGATGACGACGAGAAATGGTTTTTGATCCCTCGTTTTGAAATTATGAGTGAAAGAGGGGTTTTGCTCTAATTATAAAGACAGGGAAATATAAAAAGAGTGTAATAATTTTTAAGGAGTGGAAAACTAAAGCGCGTGGGTTTGACATTTTAACATAGTTTCTATAAGAAAATTAAAACTAATTAATCCATGACTCTTTCTTCGTTTGATTCTTCAAGTAGACTAGATTAATTTCTAAAAACAAATTACACTAATGTTTTTTGTTTAACATATTTGTTTTTATTTTCTTATATCCATATTTTTATATCTAGTTACATTCTTATTATTAGAACTTAAATAATTTATGATGGAGACTTGTTCGTCGGGCGATTCGGGTCGGATTCGGACCGGATTTAACTGAGCTTTACATAAAAAACCAATCCAAACCCAGCCAGGTCAACGCTATATATTTCAGATTCAGGCTCAGCTTAAACCATGTTTACAAGATCATTTTCAAGCCCAGCCTACTATTATACTGATTTTTTCTTTTATAATTAATTGATTATATATATGTATATAGTAATTTATATGACTGCATTTAAACTTGCATAAACTTATATTTCTGTTAAATTATTTAATTTTTTATATGTATTATTGTATTTAGATTAGAAAACTCAACATGTGAAAATATAAAATATAAAAATTAAAAGTAATTGCAGAATTCCTCTTTCGTATATCTTCACTGCTATCAAATTATTAAACATAACACATAAATTTCATTA
>CATIWQ010228428.1:0-14723 GCA_949673415.1 Euphorbia schlechtendalii | reverse complement strand
ACATAAAAATGGTTATTACGGTGACTATGATTGGAGTAACCTAAGCACTACTAACAAGGGAGGATCCAGCTTAAGAGCATGGGTACCTAAGAAAATGTAACTATTTTGCAGCTTAGCATAAGAACCTAAATCTGAGGAAGTCAAAGAAGATGATGATCTTTCTATCAATTTCCATGATAGCGAAGATCAACCTCCACCTCAGCAACCCATTGTAGATCCTCCGGTTGCTGGTCCAAGTCTACCAAGAGAGATTAGGACGCATCGCAACCATCCGCTTGATAGCATAGTTGATGATATTCAGAATCTGGTGATGATAAGAGGTCATCTCAGTAAGATGCTGAGTCATGTAGCATTCATCTCATTGATTGAACCCAAAAAGTTTGAAGATGTCGAAGGAGATGATTATTGGATGATCACAATGTAAGAGGAGCTGGATCAGTTCAATCGTAATAATGTTTGGGATCTAGTTTCGAAGCCTAAAGGGAAACCAATTATCGACACCAAATGGGTTTTCAAGAACAAGCTTGATGAAGATGGCTCTGTTATCAGGAATAAGGCTAGGTTTGTTGCATAAGGCTACAATCAGTAAGAAGGCATCGATTATGATAAAACTTATACTCTTGTAGCCAAGCTTGAAGCTATTCGAATCCTATGTGCTTTCGCATCTCATATAAACTTCAAATTGTTTCAAATGTATGTTAAAAGTGCATTCCTGAATGAATTCATTTAAGAAGAAGTTTATGTTCGCTAGCCTCCTGGCTTTGAAGATCCAAAGAATCTTGAGCATGTCTTCAAACTGAAGAAAGCTCTCTATGGATTGAATCAAGCTCCAAGAGCTTAGTATGAGAGGCTGACCAATTTCTTGATCAACAAAGGCTATGAAAGAGGAAAAGCAGATACAACTCTATTTATTAGGTGAAGAAAAGAAGATGAGTTTCTTGTCCAAATATATGTGGATGATATCATATTTGGAGCAACTGATGAGAAGCTATGTAAGGAGTTCAACAAGCAAATGAAAAATGAGTTTGAAATGTTTATAATGGGAGAGTTCAACTTTTTCCTTGGTCTTCAAATTAAGTACACTGAAGATGGAATCTTTATCAATCAAGCGAAGTATGCCAAAGAAGTCCTTAGAAGTTTGACATGGAGTATTTGAAGCCAACGTCCTCTTCCATGGTCACTGATACTATCTTAGTAAAGATGAAGCTAGAAAACCTGTACATAGCAAATTCTACAGAGGAATCATATGCTCTCTTCTTTATCTTACAGCTAGTAGGCCTGACATACAGTATGTCATGTGCTACTGTACTCGTTATCAAGCTGATCAAAGAGAATCTCATCTAGTAACTGTGAAGAGGATTCTCAAATACTTACAAGGCTCTATTAAAGTAGGTCTGTGGTATCCCAACAGCATGGATTTCAGTCCAAGAGGATTCATAGATGCTAATTATGGTAGAGATAAGCTCGACAGGAAAAGCACCATAGGAGGATGTCACTTTCTTGGAGATTGCTTAGTCTCATGGTACAGCAAGAAGCAAACTTTTATTGTGCTTAGTACAGTTGAAGCTGATTACATGGTAGTAGGAAGTTGCGTAGCACAACTACTATGAATCAAGAAGCAACTGGAAGATTATGGTATAAAGTCTAGGTGTCTCGAAGTTATGTGTGATAACAAGAGCGCAATTGATTTATCCAAGAATCTAGTTCAACAAGGCAAGATGAAGCATGTCAATATTAGACATCACTTCATTAGAGATCATGTGCTAAGGGGAGATGTTAAGCTGGAGTATGTTCCTTCAAAGAAATAGCAAGCTGACATATTCACCAAACCATTGCCAAAGGAGCAGTTCAATGTCCTAAGGCAGCTTATTGGTATGGCGAACCCCACGTAAAGAAGAAGAAGTTAGAAATTTGGCTAAGTGTTAAAATCAAGCCTTAATTCAACAACAAATATTTAACTCCATATAAATTTTAAAGTAACGTTGTGAGATTAAGTTTCACGGTTAAAATCAAAACCCATGTTTTAAAAAAACGTGCTTTTGAATTGGAGTTGTTTATTGCAAAATTCACCATTTTGATAAGGTGGTGGTTTAAGTGTTAATCTCAGTGTTGATTCTGATCAAGCTTTTTGGAAGCGTCACTTCTCTCTAAAAGATCTAGAGGTCTATAAAACCTGGAAGGATTTGAAGAGAGAGGTTACTTACAATCCAAATTCTAATCATTTTCGAAGCAAAAAGAACCTTAATTTCTATCCTCCTTCTCAAAAACCTTTTCCTAAAATGGTGATCACAAAGAGAACTCTTTCCCTCTAAGGCAAATTTAAGAAGAAGATGTTTGTTCACATTGATGGGTCTTGGCGGAGAATCGTCTTTCCAGCTGGAACCATCTTCAACAAAGTAGAATGGGTTGAAGATCTGGATTTTGGTCCACTCTTCAAAGTGAACTATGAGAGCATAATGCTTAATGGGTTGAAGATCTAGATTTTGGTCCACTCTTCTACTTTGGTTCATACATAAGGTAATCAAGCAATAGAATCTCATTCAATTTCTATTGCTGGAAGGCCCTGCCATCAAGAAGCTCATGAAAGGACTCTACACCACTCTCTACATAATTGAGGGGTTTGAAGATGTGCTTCTGGTGGTTTTCGACAATGTCTCCTACCTCATCTATGCCAGCTTGGTATCTAGTCCCCTCAACATGCCTCACAAAGGCACTCAGCTCAAAAAGATCGGTGAAGAGGACATCGTTATCATCCTAGAAGATTGGGAACTCCCAACCAACTATAACTCATGGGAGATTGCTGCTTCTAGGATGAGCTGGACAATGATAGCTTGCATTAAATGGTGGTCAAGCTCTTATTTCCCAAGACAGGCTCTGTGACTAGCTGCACCTATTTCAAGAGGTGTGTGGTCTACCTTATGGTAGAGGCTAAGATGATTAATTAGGTAGTGGTGATTCTTCACCATCTGACTAAGTTGATTACTGTTTATCACCATGGTTACCTCATCACCGCCTTGATGAAGGCAGTGAAAGAAGATTTTCCTGCTTATCTTGGAGGGGTTGGAGATACAGTGCTGGTGGTGAAGAAAACTCAGGATCTATCCCACTTTACCAAGCTGTATCACGACCAAGTGCATACTAGGCATAATAAAGCGTAAGAAAATCGAAAGCTGGAGTGTGTACCGTTAGTATTACTGTACAAACATGCCCAAGGAGGAAGAAGATGGATTCATACTGGACTTTGAGGGAGGCAGTGAGGGCATAAGCTATAATGTCCCTTTCTTAGCACAACTGGAGCAGATCAGCACCACCGCCTCATCTTCAAGGTAAAAAATGTCTCTCAAAGACCTAAAGCCAGTCCAACAAAATAAAGGGCAAGAGTCACGCCTGCCCAGCCACAAGTTAGGAAAAGAAGGGCTTTAAAGTTAAAAACTCGTGCTCATAAGGAAGTTGAGGTGAAATAGCTAGTAGAGGAAGAAGAGGATACTAAAGATAAGGAAGAAACCTTGACTCAAAGGAAGTGAAATTGAAAGTATCTGAGGCTTCAGAGGAGAAAGGATCCTCTAAGAAGAATAAGGAAGATGATACAACTAGTCCTAGTGCTGCACCTGCAGTACAAGAGACTCTTAACAAAGCTAAGGAAACTCAGTGCAAGAGCTCTGCCACTTTCAGGTGGTGAGCAACAAAGAGGATGTTGGAGATACCCTACCCCTTCATAGGAAGAATCCGATCTTCTTGAGCCCAACATCCCTATACCCAAATTCACTCAGCCTGAGGAACTTCCTACTCAGCCTGAAGAACCTCAAGCTGATCCATCCTTGGATCAAACAACTAACCCAGACATTCTCTTAAATCGTACTCCTATTTCTATTGTAAATCCTAAACCCTCTTCTCTTGTAAATACCCCAGTTTCTACTCATGTAGTTACTAAAATTCCTACTTCTGTAAATCCCCCACCTTCAAACACTGTGAATTCTCCTACGCATACCTAATATTCTTTCTCTCCAAACACTTTTCTAACTACCAACCAAACTTCTCTTCCCCGAACTCAAATAATTCCTTATCTTGTAAAATCTAAACCTATTCCTTCTTCTTCAATTGTATAAACACTTAAACCTACCACTTCTTCAAACCCATCGTATACCCCCTTAATTTCTCTAATTAAGGAAGCTCCTAACACTGAGAACTCCACTCAGCATGGAGAAGCAATTGGTCATGGTATTGGGGTAAATTTTACAGCCAGTGAAGTGCTTGAACCTAGCAGTAAGTTAGTCTAAGAGGATATGATTGATGCATCCATCTTAGCTCAAATACTAGGGTTGGCAAGGAAGATATTCCCAACTCTCAAAACTGATGGTGAGTTGGATGGGGCAGTTAGCAATTTACTACTTACCCAAGAATTGACGAACTTATCATCTAAGCCTAAGGCAAAGCTTTCTAAAATTGATGAATATTCAAGCTTAACCTCTGATTCTCTCTACTTTGAGAAAATTCAAGGCAATCTATTTGTGATTCGAAATCACTTTGCTAAGGAAAGTGCCAAGAGTTTGGTTGACAAGATGGCTTTGATCTCAGCCAATTTGTCGGATTCTGTAGTCTAGTTTGGGGCAGCGATTACTTCTATCCCTATGTCTACTGCACTCACTAAAGCGGTTGTAGGAAATATAAAGGGTAGTGTAGACGCTGCTGTTGAGCAGCTGCGTAGTTTGAGCTCCACCATGAAAACTCAAACTACACAGTTTCATAAATTTGGGGAAGAGAAAGCCAAAATAAAGAGAAGCATAGACAAAAAGATTAACTCTATGCTCAAAGAAGTGGAAACCATAAAGGATATAGGTTATAGCATGGCAAAAGTCTTGGAGTCCATGTCCAGGTTTCTTATGAATCAAGATGGGAAAATTGATCACCTGCTGAAGACGGTCAATGAGGTGTCTGCCAAAGCTAATAAGAAGCTTGTGCTGAATGTTGACTCTCTCTCCACAAAGCTAGACTTAGTATGCAAGGAGATCAACAACAACACAGATGAGACCGTGTTTAAGGCTCAAAAGTTTCTTTTGGATGGCATGGGAAAAATATTCCCATAACAACTAGTAGAATCATTATGTCCTAAAACTGGCCTTTCTATCAACTCCAAACTGAAGGTTTTACAAACCAAGCTCGAAGTCTTCAAAGAAATGTTGGATAGCTAGTGATAATTGGAGTCTATAACGTGAAGGATATATACTACACTGCAGAGTGTATATCTTCCATCTGCCCCAAGATCTTGGACATGGAAGCGAAGCTGAAGATTGTGTTATCTACTTCAGAGTTCAGAGCTCTACTACAGTGCTTTCAACAGTTCACGTACCACGGTTTTGACCATATAGCTCATCTCTCCAAATGCCATCATTTTCTCCTCAACAAACTGAATGATCAAGAATTTCTCACCAACAAGGGAAAGGAGATGCTGGAATAAGAGATTTCCCTGCTCATTATTAAAAAGCATGACGACTTCCAAGCTATTGTAGACTCATTCAATATCTATCTGGAATAAATTGCGAAGGGACAGATATCAATGGGGGAGTTGGTAGCTGAAGATGCCCTCAGAATTGCAAATTTAAATAAGGGAACTCTTCCAAAGTGTCTTGACCAACCTTAACCTCAACATCAACAGCAAAAGCCATCCTCTGATCATCATCCTGAAAAATCTTCAAGACCTAGAAGATAAGCCTAGCCAATGTATTTAGTGTAGACAATTCTTGTAATAGGACTCAGTTTGTAATCTTAGTTCAGGACATATGTTATGTACTGACTAAGTATTTTATCATGAATGAAAATTATAAGTTTTTTCATATCAAGTTAAGATCTTCTTAAATTTATTGTGTTGTATATGTTATTTTTGCTGTATGGTTGAATATCTGATGTATGACTACATATATTAAGACCAACTCAAGAGAAAAGCTAAAGTAAGATAAAGTCTCAAAATGAAGAAAATTCTTCTAAGTATGGGGGAGTTATGTTGACTGAAGAAATCCAATCAGTACGGGGGAGTCCATCCTGACCAAGGAGTTCACTCAACATGGGGGAGTATTACATTACTTACCAGGTATTCTTGATATCTTTAAACTATTTATTCAATTAGTCTCTTCTACTGCCTAGCTTGTTATCTGTCCAAAATGGGGGAGATTGTTGAACCCAAGTTAATATTACTTAACAGTACTTAAACATTTTGGAAATAACAAATTGACTAGGATAGTGAAATTAATTTAGTACTAAGTATACTCTTAATTAATGAAATTTACTTAAGTTTGTTTAAGGGAAAACAACTCAGTTTACTGAGTAATTAATTAAGTTACAGCTTAGAGTAAGAAAAGCTGAGATATGCTCAGTATTACATAGTTTATAAAGATATCTACTCAGCTACGCTGAGTTAGCTTTTTAGGAATAAAAAGTTGTATTCTTTTGACACTTAGAGAATAATTGACACTTGTGCTACTAACGATTTTTTTGTGAGAAATGAAATATACCTTTGATGCCTTTCAAGGATAAAACCCTAAAATTAAAGAAGTTATTCATGTGACCCTCACATTCAAAAGGTCTTAGTACTGAATGTTGGAGATTCCTCGACAAAAGGAATCCTCTACATGCGTTGTTTCTCAGTGTCTCCGAACTCCCTCTGCAATGTCAGTAAGTCAACTAATGATAGAATGCCACGTTTCATCTCGTGCGCCTCTCTACCAGAACAGATTGCTCGAAGATAAATGAGTTTTTAACAACAGATTTATATCGCGCTTCAATGTTCAAAATCTCTATCTCTAAACGTCGTGGAATTTATCTCCAATGGGAAAATTTGAAAGATTTGAAGAGAAGAGAAATTGAAGAGCTATCAAGATGAGAAGTTTGCAACGGCTGATTCCAAGAGCTTCAACTATAAATAGAAGACTAGAGCAAATGTTTAAAATTGGTGAATCATCTCGAATTTCTTAAAGAGCTGAAACTCTATTCATTTTCTCCCAGCTTTAAGAAATTCCAAATCAAGCAATCAGCAAACATTCATTATTCAAATCTATTTGTAATAGAGAGAGAAATAGCACTTAAGATTTAACATTGTAAAGGAATCAACATTTTATAAGTTGAATTCCTCACTTTGTAAATTTCTTTTAGAAATTGGAGTAACTATTTAGGAAGGGTACCCAAACTGTGGATTGAGTGATAGTTAGAAAGAAAGGTACTTTCTATAATTGAGTTTACCCGCTGTAAAGGCTTCTCTGCCTAAGAAAGGAATGAAATCACTAGTGGATTAAAGCTCGGAAAGGAATACGGGGACTGGAATTAGGCTAGGGGCTAAACCAGGATAAAATCTCAGGTGTTGAAGTTCTAACCTTAATCACTTGCCTTTATCGCTTTTATCTCATTCATCATTTTATCTCTATTATCAGTTTTGCTTGAAAAATCAATCCGTACTAACTAGAATACTTAGCATACGATTGAAGAAAAACTGTGCTAGCAAAGCTGAGTACTTTATAAGTTTTTAGACCAACTCAGCACACAACACGCGTATCTAAAAACTGAACTTGATAAAATATTTTATAAAATCTAAAAAGTAACCAAGAACTGCATTCACCCCCCTCTGATGTGTAATTAAGTCGTCTAAGAACCAACAGAGCTTAACTAGTTAGATGGTACTCATAGTATTGGTATTAGCTCAGAGCCTAGTTACAATCAGATGGTACCTTTTATTTGATAAAGCTTAGAAGCTGTAGATTGTTGGATGCTACTTCAATCACAAAAACAACCTTGTAGCTGTTTATCTCCACCCATAGGAGAACTACTAGTGGATTAAATCTTGGACAACGATTCCAAGGACTAGATTGGGAAGAAACTGAAATTGTATAAAATTATAGTTCTTTGACTTTTATTTTCTTGCATTCACATTTATAAATTATAAACTAATCTAAAAGAGGTTATATCAGAGGATATCTTCTGAGAAAACTTAACATACTAAATCATTCATCAGAAGCTGCTCCGAAAGCAAATTCCATTGTAGCTTCCAAGGACAGTCAATAACTTGAAAAGAGTCATTCATCTCTTCTAAGAATTGGTGTTTTTACTACTAAGTAAGCTTATATATTCAATGTATTAGAATTATTGTCCAATGATCTGTATCTCCCCCACTATTTTTTGAGAAAATCCCCTAAAATTATGATTACTCTTCCTAATTTATATTTTTTTCATGAGAGTTAAGTAAAGATTTTATATGCGAAATATTCAAATACAAAGAATTAGACGGATACAAAATATTATTATTGCTGTTTTTCCTATGATCAATAAATTAGGCCATGTTCTCTTCACCTTCAATTTGGTTCAATTAAGTTTAGTTAAGTTCAGTTAAGTTCAGTTAAGTTAAGTTCAGTTCAGTTAAGGTCCATTAAGTTCAGTTAAGTTCAGTTCAGTTTAGTTCAGTTAAGGTCTATTAAGTTCAGTTCAGGTCTATAAATTTTAATTTCAATAATGATTATTCTAATTAATATTTAATAAAAATTAATAGTAATAATAATAAAAAAAGAAAAATGATAAAAATATTAATAAAGAAAAATAATTATTATTTAATGTAGTTAATATTGATTATAAATATAGTAAAAATAATTTTTAAATAGTGATAATTACTAGTGTTATTGATATAATAATAGTATTAATGTAATTGTAATATAATAATTTTTATTTATAATCATAGTATTAATTAATTAGAAAATGTGATATGGTATAATAAAATAAAAATATTTATTAATTAAAATAACTATTACGTTTTTTTAATTCAATAATAAGTGATAATTTGAATCCAAACTACAATATATTATAATAATTATTATTAGTTCACGTGTAATTGTAATTGTAACAATTTTTATTATTAATGGTATTAAAATTATTTTATTAATTATTTCATATGAGTAGTTATTAATAATATTATTTGTAATTATTATTAATAATTTATTTATTTTTATATTTAATGGGTTTTACTATTATTTTAATAATTAATATAATTATTATTAAATTCAATTAAGTTCAGGTTCATTAAGTTAAGTTAAGTTCAGTTCATTTAAGTTTAGTTCAGGTCCACTAAGTTCAGTTCAATTCAGTTAAGTTAAGTTCAGTTAAGTTCAGTTCAGTTAAGTTCAATTCAGTTCAGTTAAGTTAAGTTCAGTTCAAGTTTTAGAAGTTGAAAAGAACATGACCTTATACTTTTTAGCTTTTACCTGAAAAACAATACTTATTATTATATGGTTTTTTCTTGAAATGATCGAAATTAATTGTCGTACACATAATGATTGTAATCAATACAACTTTTATTTGGTGAAAGCTGGCCTTTTGTATTTTATTTCTATTATCATTTCATCAATATTTGTATCAATAATCATTCAATACTAATTCAATGCATAAAAATTAATAATTAAATGTAAAATAGTAATTACCTTTTAATTACTAAGATACAATAGTCACAAGATTTCTTCTCTTTGTTGATTAATAATAATTCCCTAATTAAACAGTAATTTCAGTAAGAGGCAAATATGTTAATTTAACTAAGGACAAAATTATGAAACTTCTTAGATTTGTTTTCTATTCAAAATGTACACTTGTTTTCATCTTTCAAAACAAATTTATTTCGCCCTTTTGTGTCAAAAGTGAAAATGGTCCCAACAATATAATTGTTAAAACTTAAAATACATAAATAAAGGTGTTTCTCTTTGAAGAAGGAATTGGTGGCCTAATTGTTATAAATTAGAATCAGGCTGGCTCCGCTTTTCACTTAAACATCAAGTTGGTTTCGTTCGCATTTTGAAATTTCGAATTCGAGTTGGATTCAGATTGAGCTTACGGAGATCATTTTCAAGTCTTACTCAAGCTTACGACTAAACAAAAATAAAAAGAAATTTTTTATATAAATATTTCTATTATGACATTTAAGTTGGATTCTTTATTAAATGTTATGGATTATTGTATTAAAATTCAAAATCCAAAAGATAGAAATATAAAATAATTAAATGTTATGCATAAATATATATCAGATAAATATTTAGATTGGACTCAAATATTTATATAAAAAAATAAGTCTTGTCCATAAAACTTAAATTTAGTAAACTCACCCAAGAAATGAATGTTTAAGTTCGACAAATATAAGTGACCTCGGGTATGGCTATGCGAGTACCCAGGTCATGAACAATTTTAGTATAAATTGAGGAATGTTAGAAATTTTAAAATTAAATAAAAGTTTTAAAAGTTTCAAAATAAATTTCAGATATAACTTGATTAAATTTTCTAACATGTTATTTTATTGTATTTCAAGGTATTTTTCTTTCACTCTGTGTCACCTTCTTTTCTTCTAAAATCAATGTAGAAATTATTGTTTTTAATTTGTTTTTGTATTTTATCTTGCGTGAGATTTTTTTTTCTATTCAACACAATGAAAGAATCTTGAAAGATAGTTGATGTTTAACATTGCATTTCCAATTTTGTTAATCACGAGATTTGAACGCACAACCTCATATTTCTCAAATTCTTCCAGAAGTGGTGACCATTAAGACATTGTTTGACGGTTAAGACAATAAATTTTAATATTTATGTAAGTTTTATTTTCTTATAGTAACGAAAATCAATTGATTACTTGAACAAATTAATAATATAATGGATAATCACTAATTACCTAAACTGATCTTACTTTCATAATATTAAAGCTAGCAACGCAAATGGAAAAAAGAGAAATATGGATTGCTACAAATAGGGATGGCAACAGGCCGGATTCCGGATCCGTTTAAATGTATTAGACCCGGATCCGTTGGATCCATAATTTTAGGATCCAGATCTAGATCCAACAGATCTCACGGATCCGGGTCTATAAACGGATCCAAAATGGGTCCATGTAATTAACATCAAATTTTTAGTTTCAGCTTCCATACTTGTACATTTCACCTTATTTTAAATAGTTTACATGCTTATTTAATTATGTTTATGCAATTGGACTTACATGGATCTCAAATAATCTTAACTATCCAATATTTTCGAGACAAATAATAAATAAATCTTAACTATCCAATATTTTCTAGATAAATAATAAATAAAAAAGTGATAAATCAGGAAATAAATCTTATCCATATTGAGAATTTCGAAAATCTCTCCTCGAGATAAATATAGAATTACACGTGGATTATCTTACAGATAATATCAAATACAATCTGTATCCAACTAAAACTCCTAATCCTAATCTATTTAGGACTTATTGAGGCCTATATAAAGGCTCTAAACCTCAAAGGTATGATATCTCATTCTTATATCTCATTCTTAATTCTTATTATTATTCTGCCTCCTCTCTTAAATCCGTCGCTAACTTTAGCATCAGAGAGGCTACGCCGATCACACGGCTAGCCCTCTAACCTTGTTTTGTCTTGCAGATACACAATTCGGCTAAGGAAATATACAATTCAACTTCGAAGATTGGAGCATAAAGCCAAATTTTATTTTCCAATCTTTCATTGGTGCGGTGAGCGTGGACTAAATTTACTTATTCAGGTAAAAATTTTGGTTCAAAACACAAACTTCAACGAAACTTCGAACAAATTCATTATTCATCAATTGTGTTGAGTGGTGGTGTATCATTGGCAGTTGATTTCATATCCTAGCCAACAGAATAAATTGATTCCATTCAAGGTTCTACTTTTCTATTTTTTTATTGAATATATGTTTAAAGCTAGTCAATACGATGGCAATTTCATCACTGATATTCTTTCATGACTAATTTCATTACTTTGTTTTAGGCCTATTTGGAAAAATCTTTACAATTTCAAATTGATGTTGCATAGCTACAAAGAAAAAGAACAATTCTCAAAGCATAGCTAAGAAAGCTAGCAATACATCATTCGTTAGGCACACTCAAAGAGAGAGTTGATATCTTTATAAAAATCACATGTGGCCTAACGAGTCCCATGACACGAGTGAAAAGGGAACTACACAAGAAATCATCCCGTGGCATAATTCTGCCAAACATAGGCGACGAGCCAAAAGCGGACCTATCAACCATTGTGAGAAATAGTCCTATGACAGCATATCGCATAGCTAACGAGCCAAAAGCAGACCTATTTAGACAGTCACATCGTTACATTATGGTAATGATATGGATATCATGTTCGCCTCAATGAGCGTGTCAGCATGATGAAATTCTACAAAAAGGTCTGCAAAGCAAAAAAGCACCTTCAACCTTAAAAGACTTCAAACGGTCTAAGGGAGGGACTTCTGATAAATCAGGAAATAAATCTTATTCATATTGAGAATCTCGAAAATCTCTTCTCAAGATAAATATCGAATTACACGTGGATTATCTTACAGATAATATGAAATACAATCTGTATGCAACTAAAACTCCAAATCCTAATCTATTTAGGACTTATTGAGGCCTATATAAAGGCTCTAAACCTCAAAGGTATGATATCTCATTCTTATATTGAATTCTTAATTCTTATTATTATTATTCATCCTCCTCTCTTAAATCCGTCGCTAACTTTAGCATCAGAGAGGCTACGCCGATCATACGGCTAGCCCTCTAACCTTGTTTTGTCTTGCAGATACACAATTCGGCTAAGGAAATACACAATTCAACTTTGAAGATTGGAGCATAAATCCAAATTTTATTTTTCAATCTTTCATTAAAATGTTAAATTAGCTTGGAATGTGATTCCACGTGCTAACTCTCTGACTGAAATCAACTCCAAACACTCCTCTTCTATGTGGTTCGAAGGTTTCTGCAAAATAACAAACGTTGCTATGGGGGATTAGCCGTATGACCGGTGTAGCCTCTTCGATGCTTAATTTAGATTGGATTTAAGAGAGGAGGCAGGGCGTTTTTTTGTGTATTTAGAATACGTACCTTTGTGTGGTGACCCAAAAGGTTTTTTTATACTCCTTGAACGTCTCCTGGTTGATCCAATAATGTGAATCAACCAGAGTTCTAGCTTGAATGAATCTTTATCTTGTTGATAAAGATAAAGTTTGTCTGAATTGGAAGTTCCAATTATTGAGGTCTCTTTTATGGATTTAGACTCTTAATTGGACTCTGTGCTCCCGAGGCATCGAGGTCTGTTCAGGCAGATAAGCCAACTCAGCTTGGTAGCTGCCTGGACATTTCTCTAAGATCGGGGAAGACTTGGTTTCTTCCAAATTTAAGGCGGATACAATCCACCTAGATGATTACCGAGGTGTTACTCTCGGGGCGGATGAGCTCCGCCCTGATTGGCAGGAACATTCCTTGCCTCATCGTAACAGTTTTCCATGCTCTAGGCGGATGTATTCCACCTGGTGGTTTTGCGTGGTATGCACGTGCCTGTTATTATTTGACCTTGTTAACAAAAAGTAAAATTAATCTTTAATTACGGATCCAGGTCCGGATCCGGTTTTCATTGTAAAATCCAAACCTGGATCCGTATCTATTTTCTTGGACCCTGCACTACACCATATATGGGCTATGCCAACTAAAAATTGGAGTGTTGGCACTAAAGTGTTGCTATTTTAACATAGAAAATTGACTTGTGCCAACACTTATTTGTTAATGTTGACAAAGCCTACCAATAATAACATATTTCTTACAATTATAAAAGTGTTGGTAAAAAGTTTTAAAATTGAGGGCGGGAATCACAGCGCCAAAATTTTGATGCATATTGAAGACATGAAATAAAATAAAATAAATTAAATTTATTCATCCAGAATACCCTCTCTATTCTCCTCTCCAAATTTCCCGTTAACACAGAAAATCCTCACTTTCCTCTCTTCTACAAACCCAATTCTTCTACAGCCTTGAGTTTGTGAGGATTGGGTTTTCTATTTGATGTGGTCACATACAGACGGCTACAACCTATATAGAGATCAAAGGAGGAGTGAGGTGTGATTTGGTGCTGCTCGAGAATCAAATTTCGTTGCTCATTCTTCAACGATTATTCCAGGTTATTCCTGTTCCAAATCAATGCACGTTCTCTTTTCTCAAGCTTGCATTTCTTTTCTTTAAAAATATGATTCCGGGAAACCTTAAAATCAACCACGAGAAGTTTAACCAAGAAGCACACCACCTGCTCGATGTAATGTGCCACTGTCTTCTTCCCACGTATCCAAGAGTGCCAAAGCCAAAGCAATTTAAACCCTTGAATTTCGCAACGGAACTCCACCGATCAGGGGTTAAAATCAAAAGGGGGAAATTGGAGAACATACTCGACATCAAAAGATGTAGAAGATTCGTGAGGAGGATAAGCTTAAGCAATCGTAGAAGCACGGAATTCCAGTTCCTCTCATCCCTAAAACTGCCAACGCCTAGCTGTTGCTCCTTTTCTTCTTTTATCGGTATGTGGTTTCTTCTGGATTTCGCAATATGGAATTCTGCGATTTTGTTCGATTGTAGGTTTAAATTTGGGGGTTTTTTCGATTTTGGGGATTGGATCTGATTTTGGATTTTAGGTATAGCCTTTCAATTAACGGGATTTATAATCTATTGCCTAATTAGTTCACTGTTTTTTATGATTCTGGTCTTAGGTTGCTGAATTGACTAATTCTAGAGCTAATTTTGAATCCACGCTTCCATTTACTTACTGGTTAATGATTGTTTGAAGCTTATCAACTCATTGGCAATTGCTCGTCAATCATTACATGTTGCTTCTAATAGCCTAGGATAATCTAAATGGATACTCATTTAGTTTAAGGTGTTTTTTCGTTTA